>PISX010013352.1:0-57154 GCA_004024625.1 Mellivora capensis | reverse complement strand
CAAGCTGATGTTGCCTCCCAGAGAACACATGGCAATGTCTGGAGACATTTTTGGTTGTCCCAGCCCAGGAGGAGCTGCTGCTGGGTAGAGCAGCAGGGACGCTGCTCATTAGCCTACAATATTCCAAAATCCCCATGGTGCCCAGGTTGGGAAACTGCTTTAAGGCACCCCCAGGGATTCAGGGCGGTGGGTGAAACATGGAGGTGCGGTCCTGCCCCCCCCACCCCCATAGCTCTTCACCCCTTATCAGTTCCTTTGAGCCAGTTGGGGGCCGATGGGTGAACTGTGGGAGGGAAGAGGAAGGAAAGGAAGTTGGGTGTTTTAAGCCCTTGAGTTTACTGTTTAGTCTTATTCCCACCCACCCCCCCATCCTATAACCAAAATATCACTTATATTATCTGTTATCACCGTGTGATCTTATCATTAGAGTAACTAGTGTTTATTGAGCCTTTGCTGTATGCCAGTTACTAACTATGCCTCTCTCTCTGCTCTCTCTCTCTCTGTTATCTCATTTTCACAACCCTGATAGGAAGGTGCCATTATCATCCCCATTCTACAGATAAGGAAACTGAGGCTTATTAATGGGAAGGCTCTAAGCTATCTGAAATTCAACCCTTGGTCCTTTTCCAAAACTGTTCCTCCTGCATCTCTCCCATCTTGGTTGATAGGCGTGTTGCCTTCGGTTGCTTAACCCCCACACCTGGGAGCCCCCGTCCCATGCACCTGTGTGCCGTGCCCGCTGGCCCTCCTGATGTCCCGTCTGCTCCTTTTGCGGGGATTCCCACCACGACCTCCCCCTGCTTCTTCTCTCGGCCCCCGGCCACCTCTCTGAGTCAGGGCGCTCCTGCCAACACCCAAGTCAGGCCAGGCTACACCTCTGCTTGCTGCCCGGTCTTACAGGTCCAGGCCGGGTTTCCCAGAGGCCTCACTGTCCCGTGCCCCATGTCCCCGTGCACGCTCCCTTCCTGTGGCCTCCCTTGCTCTTCCAGCTCACCACACGCTGGGGCCTCTGTCCAGCTCTGCTCTGGGCTCCCACGGCTCCCTCCATCACCCCATTCCAGTCTGTGCTCAGGAAGGCCCACCCGGCCACCCCGCATTCCTGGTCCCCTCACCCAGCTCGGTTTTTATCCTGGCACCCATCGGTCACCTTCTGCCACCCACACTGTAATTATGCCCCATTGTTTGGTTTTTATTTTGTTTGTCTGCTCTCCCCTCTCATCAGGGTATGTTGGGATTTTTGACTGTTTTTTCGCTGATTTATCCCAACACGTAGTCGGTGCCGAATACATCTGTCGGTGGGTGACTTCCCCAGGGCCACCAGGATGCCGGAGCTTCACCTTCACGGTGGTGGCTCTGTCCTCACCGCCCTGTCAGGGCAGGTCTCCCAGACCTGGCTGCCCCCCACGTTCTGACTCTGTCTCCAGGACGCTTTGCCGACGTCCACTGTGGGAACAACTCTATGTGAAGGACAGCTCTGCCCTACCTGCCAGCCCCTGTGGGCTTCTCCGTGGCCCATGGAGTCCAGTCCTAGCTCTTCAGCCTGTCCTCGGCCCCAGCTCCCTCCTGGTCCGGTGGGGCCTCCCCCCCAGCCCTGCCCCAGGGTCTTCATGGTGGTCTTGAGAAGCTCAGACCTTATGTATGCACCCCTGCTTTGGTGCCTCCCCTCACCCCTCTCAGAGACCCCTGTCCGATACCAGCTCATCTCGACACCTCTCACCCGACACCTTCTTCCTCCCCCAGGTTTTCCAAAGTCTAAGTCTTGTCCTCCGGACGCATCCCCTCAGAGCTGGGTCAGGCGCCCCGCTGCGGGGCCTCAGGGCACCTTGCACTTAGCCTTTGTGTCATCTGTCCCCATGTCTGCGCATGCGCGTACCTGGCGGTGACTCCGGGAGCCCTCATCTCAGGCAGACCACGGCTGCTCTGCCCAGCTGCGTGTCCTCGATGCCTACCACAGGGCCTGGCATGTAATAGACGCTCAGTAATTACATCCCTGTGCCTCCAGTGTCCTTCTCCTTCCCTTCTGCCAGCAAACTCCTGTTCCTGCTTCAAGACCTCCCTCCAGTTTCCTCTCTCCCGAGCTCCTCCCCTGTGTGCTCGCAGAGCTTTGCCCTTTCCTTCTTCTGTCACTTACTGCACTGGGCCCTGTCCCGTCCCGCCGCCGCCGCTGCTGATCTGCTCTGGGGAAGGGGCGGGACACGGCGCATTCCGTGCATCTGACCCTGTCCGCGCGTTCGTGTCTTAGCCCGACCTCTTTGGCTCGTCCTCAGGTACTGTTTGTGTTGTTTTGCGTTTGCTTTGTGTAGTGTGATCTCCTCAGCCACTTGGCACTTCCTAGAAGGCAGGTCCGTGTCACAGCCCCACGTTGGTATCCTGTTCCCTGAGCCTGACACGGAGTTGTGTACCCCGAGAAAGGTTTTAGTAAATCCTTCTTGAATCTGTATCACATCTACTTCAGGTTCCAGGGCCCGTGGCAGTTTGAGAGGCCCCTTGGCATTCTTTTTCTCATTCTGGACCAGCTTTATAATTTGCAGGGCCCAGCGCAGGGCCCCTTGTTCAGAAATGATTAAGCGGTTCAAGACTGTGATAGCAGAGCTCTAACCCAAGGGTGGGGCCTTCTGGGCCTCCACTCATGAGGCCTGCCATGATCTCATTGTATCCAGTGAGGGAATACATGGTAGAGGTCACGATTCCCTTTTTACAGAGGGCAAAATGAAGGGCCCAAAGGGCAGTGACCAACCCCGGCTGCACAGCTGATGGGCAGCAAAGCAGAACCGTCTTCCACTGGCTCGGGGGCTGCCAGGACTTTGAGCCTCAGTTTTCTCCTCAGTAAAATGGGAACATTGACCTGATCATAAAATGGCAAATAGAACAGCTGGTTGCAAATCCCTGGACCGTCCCATCAGGAACAGCGCTGCCTTCCCCTTCAAGTCACTAACACAAAGGTCGTCTCTGCTTCTTGGAAGGATCTGAGTCCTGTAGACAGTAGGAGGCTAATTGGCTGTTGTGGTAGTTGAAGAAATTAAAGCCCTCAGAAGTGGAGAAGGCTGCCTCTTCTCATCTCTTTTTGAAGGAATGTGGGGACTTGGGTGGAAGGTTCCCCAGGGAGCCTTGGTATTTTGGTGCTTTGATATCTAGAGGAATAAAAGAGCAACTAATCGCTAACGATGCCTGTTCCCCTAGGGGTGGCTGTTCCCACAGTCTGAGGGTGGAAGGAGTGGCAGGGGTGGGTGACGGTTCCTTCCTCCAAGAGCCATTGCTGCTTGAAGAGATACACAGACCAGAGCCCCAGAGGGTTCCAGCAGCATCTACCTGTAGGACAAGCTTTTGAAATCTCACTTTCTCTGGGAACCACGTCCCCCACCCCGTGAGTGACCATCTTTCTTTCCCGAAAGACCGTGAAAGAGGGGTTTCAGCTGTCCTCGGTCCCCCACTTCCCGAAGAACAGGTTTTTTTTTTTTCCTTTTTCTTTTCTTTTCTTTTTTTTCCCCCTAAGATTTTATTTATTTATTTGGCAGGGAGAGACACTGTGAGAGAGGGAACACAAGCAGAGGGAGTGGGAGAGGGAGAAACAGGCTTCCTGCCGAGCAAGGAGCCTGATGTGGGGCTTGATCCCAGGATCCTGGGATCATGACCTGAGCCAAAGGCAGAAGCTTAACGACTAAGCCACCCAGGTGCCCCAAAACAGGTTTCTCAAAGTGTCATCCTCAGACCTCGTCCTCACAGCAGGGCTGAGTTGGGAGTCTGCCTCTAACCAGGGGCCCCGAGGTCAGTGCGCACAGCAGAGGAGGTGGCTGGGTGCCCCCCTACCCGCCTCCGCCGGGCTCCCACACAGGACCTCAACAATGAGGTTGTGCGACAGTGTTCTTTGATCCCTGCGGGAGGCGTGTTAGGGGCCCGGAGACATGTGGGCAGGCCGACAGGTTGTCACGGACCCGCAGCCGTGTTTTCTGTGGATGGGGGCGGTTAGCTTATAAACATAAGCTAACGTGTCTAGCCACAGGTGTTCCCAGGCACAGTACGGCGGCCCCTGTGCCCGGCTCAGGCTGTGCGCGGCGGGCGGGACGCCTTCCAGTGCAGGTGTGGGGCTCGCCCAGTCAGCTGCCCGAGTGACTCACTCTCCTTTGGACATGGTGACTAACCCGAGGCAGGAGGGGGTGTGGTGGCCTGCTTCAGCCGGAAATGACAGGCGAGCCGTGCTGCAGTCAGCACCTGATCCCAGAGGTGTTGGTGCAGGCTCCCCGGGGCCGCCCAGACACACAGGTATTTCTGGACCGCGGCGGAGCCCCGCTACCAGGAGCTTCCCACTGGTGTCATTGGTGTCGTCGGTGTCCTTGGGCCATCGGCATTGGGTGGGGTCTCCAGGCAGGGCAGCCCCAAGGGCCCTCCCTGCTCCTCCCATGACCCGTATTCTGTGTTTCCACAGGGCCCCACCTTCCTATTTCTCCCGGGCCACAGCCCGCCCATCACAGTTGAGGAGCTGTTTGCCTGAAGTTAATTTCTGGAGGCAGGTAAGGAGCCCAGGGGAAGGGCTTCTGGTAGCAGGCCCCAGGGCGGTGCTGGGGAGTGCGTCTTGGGTCTGGGCTGCGGGGGCTCGGGGAGCTGCTCGGTTCTCCTGCCGCTCATGCTCTTCCCGTCAGCGCCCTGGCAAAGATGTGTGCAGTCTCTGAATTAATATTTTGTGTAAGTTCTGTGAATCGCAGTTATATGTTGTTTTACTTTGCCTATGCGTAAATGTACCTTTGTTAATGTGAGCATTTAAAATATATTGCAACTTAAAAAAAAAATGGGTAGAACAGAAGTCAAGTGCTGGGACCCATGGGGCAGGGGGGGATCGTGTGTGTCAAGGACGCTCCTGCTCTCTGGCCCCGGCCTGAGATGACTCGCTGTTTCCCGAGCAGGTGTAAGACCACCCCGGGTATAAGTGTATATTCCAGTTTTACAAATGCGGGCATTCGAACAGCGTGAGTTTCAAGTTTATGCATGAGAATGTGCACAGGTGACTGTGTTTGTACTCAGAGCCACTCGGGCCAGCGTTGGAAGCTGCTTATCAGAATGGGCCTGACCGCGGCCTGGGATGCTCGGCGGTTCTGCTCTGGGGTTCCTCCTGTGACACAGCTCTTCTAAAGTGACAGCCACTGCTTCCAGGCCACAGCGTGTGTGCTCGGAGAGGCCAAGGCAGGGCAGGGCAGGAACATGCTATCACATGTGGCCTCCGTGTTCCCCATGGAATGCAGTGTGGCCGCTTAGGCCATGGGCCACTTTGTCACTTTGTATGGCTGCCTTCCAGTGGGTGGGATTCCCGTCCGAGTCAGCCTTCCTCCCACAGAGATGTGGGCTCAGAACCAACAGGAACGTAGGGGGTGTGGTGAGGAATGTGTCTGTGTGTCTGTACTGACCATTTGTACCTTGGTTTCCCTTAATTACATTTGTCCCAGTCAGATGTAAGTTTCTGGACTTACCCCGCTTTTGGCATAACACATGGCTGTCTACAGCAGCATCTAGCCATGGGCCTCAGCCCTTACCATTCATTTGAGTAGCTGATGGTTTCCTGTTTCTATGTCCCGTTTTCTGGCTCATCTCCATTTTTTCCCTGGTTAGCTCCCACAGTGGTAGCTAGGAGAGGGAGCAGGTCTGCCTCTGACTTGCGCAGTTAACACCGAGACATTTTCTCAGGACTCAGAATGGAAGCGCCACCTTTTTAGATGATGGCATGTTTCCGGAGCACCTGGGAGACCATAACCGAGAGTCACCGTGACCTTTGCCCGCTCACAGCTCAGGGCTCCACAACTACTCTGTCTAAATTACTCGCAGTTCGGGCTTCATAATTCAGACACACGTCACAGGCACCCAGTTCTTCATCCCTTATGGGGGGAATACGGACTTTCAAATGAAGTTGATCTGACACCGGTCAGCATGGTGGTGACAATGTAATAGCATGTTTGCTGAGATAGGCACCAAACCCCAACACGCTTCAGCAGACTTGTAGCGTATGTGTGGTTTGGGTTGATTATGGGTTCCTTTCTTCAGTTATTAGTTTTCTTCACAGTGACACCCCTGATGCAGATTCTGTCTAGGACGGAACCGTGTGAACCAGTCATGATGCCGTCCTCTATTGGGATTGAAGTGTGGGGGCAGGCATGTGTGCTCGCGGCTCCTACATTCTGCCCCAGATCCAGCCCTGGGTATTTCCACTTGTTGGGCAGCAGGGCAGAAGCAGCTCAAAGTAAAGCTCGAAGAATGCTAGAAAACCAGAATTCTTAGAAATGACGAGACTTCCTCGGAAGCTGAAGTGGGAGTAACCTGGCCCTTAAAACCCATTCGGGCCCCATGACAGCCTAGGCCCATGGCTGGGTGCTGTAAACCACCCCACGCCTGTAGTCACAGTTTGAGTGTGGGAGGGCCTCGGGACAGTGAGGCTCCGGTGGAAGACGATAGAATAACACCTATCTGTATAGGGTGCCAGGATCGTTGCACAGAGCAAAATTCTGTAAAACTAGACAATGTAGAATGATTCACACACACTGGGGCTCCTGGTCAGGCTCACACACTTCTCCTGGTTCTGAGCCCACATCTATGTCGGAGGAAGCTCGGCTGGTCAGGAAAGAACAGTGAGGAAGGGGTCCCCAACCACGGGGAAGCCAGGACCCCTAGGTCCTGGGATGCGCCCCCAAACCAGATACATATCCTTGTCTGAGTAGGGCCCAGCCCCTGAAGGATGAATAGATCTTGCTCTGGGACCAGGGACTGGGGTGTGGTTTGTGATTTAGGATCAGAATAAGGACTTGAACCAGATGGCCCTGTTGGGAAGTTGGGGGCAGGGGTAGGTGGGGGAATCTTGCTGGAATTCTGGTTCTTTTGTGTGTGGTGACACCTAGTGGCAGGTCACCAGTCTTCAATGCTGCCTTTCACAAGGAGAGAGCAAGCTGACCATTGACCCTTGGACACAGGATGGGAGTGGAAGACTTTTACTCCCGGAAGCCCAGAGGACTTCTGAAACACCCCACAAAGCCTTCAAGTCCTCTGGGGAATAGGATGCATAGGGTAGCCCCAGGCCCTCCACTTGGCAATGTTCAATTCCGCGACATTTGGCCCTAAGTCAGTGTGGGTATCGTAGAGAGGGAGACGCTTGGACACCACACGCCGTCCTCATTTTCCACTCAGCCAGCCGGGCCGTCTCTGTTAAGTGCCTCCCAGGCACAGTACTGGGCTGCGGGGGATGAGCTGAGCTACGTGGCCCTCCAGTCGGGCAGGGGAGAGACGATAAGCAAGTATTCCAGCAAGACCCGCTCGGAAAATTGGTGTGAACCTGGGCTTTGTGACCCGGAGGGTGTAGGGGTTGCCGGGGTGGGGGGCAGTGGTGCGGACACAGAACCTGCTTCAGTTATGCTGTCAGGAAAAGTTCCCCAGGAAGGCGTCTTTAAGCACGTTGAAGGATGAGAAGAAGCCAGCCTGGGCTCAGGGGACACCCAGTGCAAAGGCTGCCGGGGGAAAGAACTTCTTGGTATGTTCTAGAAATAGACTGGGGTCAGGAGGGCAGGGCGCGTGGGGAGGCATGTGGAGCAGGAGGCTGGGCGGCCCATGCAGGCCTCTTGGGTCCTCGTGTGGGGAGTCGAGTGGAAAGAAGTGAGGAGGGGTCCATGTGAGAAGTGAAGTCCCACGACTGGGCTTTCCCACTCAGCTGTGCTAGGGAGTTAGGGTTGCCTGCTGCGCTGGGGATGGCGGGGCTGCCTCCCCCCAGCGCCCTTCTGGAGGTGGCTTGCCCCTCTTTCTGAGTTGTCAGTGTTCATTAGACTTTTTTCTGAGCCCAGAGGACGTGGCAGGTGAGAAGACCGTAGGGAGTGTGGCGGGGAAAGGATGTGGGGGGAAGGAAGGCCGCAGGAGGAGACATGCTACATCAAGTATACAGCTCTATGTAAGCCCCAGCTTGACGGCTTTTTAGCCCATTGTGGGGACTTTTGGGATCAGAACCCCTGTGAGGTTACGGGGACTGAGCAGCTGACGGGGACCTCCGGGGCTCTGGCACATCTCGGAGTCTGCCCCCTGCACAGAGAGTAGCCCGCTGGTCCAGGGCTTGCTGGCCCCCGAGGGATGGACGGCGTGAGGAGTGTCCTTGGCTCGCAAGCCAGGTTCCTTCGGTCCTCCAAGCGCAGCCCCTTGGCACCAGGGCTGCCGAGGCTCCGCCCCCACCAGCTGCTGCGTTATTTCTGACTCATCCAGGGGTTACAAGTGTGTAACTCAAACCCCTCCACGCCCGGCTTCCTCTCTGCTGGCTCCTCCTGGGGGGGGTGGAACCCTGGGACTTCTCTCCTGGGACCTTTCTGCAGCTTGGGGCCCTGCGGTCTCTGGACACAGCCGCAGCCCACAGGCGCTGCCCTCTGACGGGGGGTGGGGGTGGGCGTGTGAGGGTGACGGCCATGAGTTCAGGTGGGTATCCATGCCCCATGGCCCTGGCTGGCCTTTCCCCATCAAGGGACTCCTTGGAGCCCGGCCCAGGCGCCGGCCTCTTGAATTCATCAGGAGCTTCCGAGGAGGGGGCTGCCTTCATGTTCAGGGCCGGGTCCCAATCTCACAGTTTCTCCAGCCAGAAGTGCCGGCCAGCTGCCTCTGGCCTATGTCGCTTTTGCTTTTTTGGAAGTTGCATGCTTGAAAACCTGGGACACTTTGGGCTTCCTTCAGCACATCTCCTGGGGCTCATCACAGAGTTCTTGCTGAGGGGGTGGCTGGAAGGTCGAGCTGGCCAGAAGTTCTGAGTCAGCTCAGCGTCCCTGGACCCAACAGCTCCTCGCAGAGGGTGCTGGCCACCAGCGCCTGCTCCGGGATCGAGCCGCTTGGTCCGGCTGCCTGGGGCCAGTAGGGGTGAGGGAGGAACGTGCAGCTCGCCACCTGCTCTGGGCTCTCAGAAGCGAGACCCCGAAGCCCTGGGGGCCGCCCAGTGGCTCCTGCCAAGCACCCAGTCTGGATCTGCAGCCCATTCTGACCCCCGCTTCAGCACCTCTCCCTGCTCTGCAGGAGCCCCCAGGGCTGGCCAGGGGATGAACCGCGAGGGGGCGCCCGGGAAGAGCCCGGAGGAGACGTACATTCAGCAGAAGGTCCGAGTGCTGCTCATGCTGAGGAAGATGGGATCAAATGTGAGTGCCTTCGGGGTGCCGCGCAGCTCTCCCTGAGGGGGGAGGGGGGTGCCTGACGTGGGCGGCGGCCACCTGCCGTGACGGCGCTGCTCTGGGAGCGGGGCTGCTGGCCTTGGAGTCGGGCTCTGTGGCCAATCCCATCCGGTTCCGGGGGTGCTGCTGGGGCGGTCTTCCCATCCCTATGCCAAGCTGTGAGCCCCTACGGGCCCTGACCTGACACTTCTCCCATCTCCCCAGGAGCTGCCCATGGGGCGCTGGGCAGGAAGGGCCCTGAGAGGGCCTCATTGTTCAGGAAGAAAGGGATGGGCTCCCCGGGCAGGCCCCGTGCTGCACCGAAGCGCAGTCTCAGATCCGATCTGGGCGGCAAGGCCTGGGGGACCATGGGTTAGGGGGCACTCGCTGTGGAACCCAAGGTCAGGACTCAGGAACAGGGGCCCAGGGATGAGAGGAGGAGGCACCTTCATGGAGCCCGGGCGGGCCCCCCTCACTGTGGCCTTCTCACCCTTGCAGCTGACGGCCAGCGAGGAGGAGTTCCTGCGCACCTACGCGGGGGTGGTGAACAGCCAGCTCAGCCAGCTCCCCCAGCACTCCATCGACCAGGGTGAGTCCCTGCGCGCCCGCCACGCCTTCCCCAGAGGCGACAAGCTGTGGTTCCTAAGGAAAACTTAGCTCCAGGGTCCCACGTGGAGGGTCCAGAGCAGCCTCTCTTCCACGGAGCTGAGCCCCAGGCCCCGGGCCCTGGGCCCATTTCTTTCCCCAGGTGGGAGCCGAGGACCCCATCGGGTAATGGTGGGATCCCCTCTTTTTAGCCTCAGAGGAGCCGAAGAATGGAGGCATCTGGGAGCCCCTGGGACTGCAGAGGCTCTGGGTTTTTGCATTTCTTCCGTCTTTGGCTTGACCCCTGCCCACCCAGCACCTGGTGCAGGGAGAGTGTGAAACCGCCCTCCTGGGCTCAGACCTGTCCTGGGCTTGTGTGTTGCTGGCTGTACCCAGGCAAGAGGCCCCAAGGGCTCTGCGTGCCCGAGGTCTCCGTCTGCCCAGGGGAGTCATTTCCGTTCTGGTGCCCTCCCCCGATCATGATAGTGGTAGCAGGTGATGCTCCGGTATTTATCGTCTGGCGGATGCCTGCTGAGTGCCGGCCACACGTCATTCATTTAGTCGTGGAAAGGCGCTGGTGATATTACGTCACAGGCAAGGAAATGGGTTCAGAAGCAGTGAAGGATCGTCCTGGTCTTACTGCCCGTCCCCAGAGGACTCAGGACAACCTGCTGCCCTGCTCCAGGCCAGGGCTTGTCCCGGAGCAGCAGGAGGCTGGGCACTTGCGGGCTCTCCCATTCTGGAAGGCTTCCTCCGACCCTGGAGCCCCATCGTCCTCACTGGCACTTCCGTGTAGTCCTTTTTTTTTTTTTTTTTTTTTTTTTTTTTTTTTGCCTCATTGACGTTACTGACCACGAAATAGGCGGCCCGTGGGGTGTCTATGTGAGCCGGCTCCCAGCAGCGGAGCTCCGAGGGGCCTGTGGCTGATCCGTGGGGCCCAGGAGAGCAGGTGTAGCATGCGAGGCCGCTTGTCTCGAAACTGTCCTTGCTCTCCTGGAGATCACAGGCCTCAGCTCTGGCGCAGGGCCCAGCTCCCCAGCTCTGACGCCGGCTGTCACCTGGCCTGTGCACCCAACTCAGCAGAAACGTACAGGGCGTCCCGGTGGCTCCGGCAGCTCCCGGAACAGCCTGCCTGGGTCACACTCACGCTGCAGCCTGTTCTGTACCGACAGCCGGGGTGGAGTCAGCCCCTCCTGGGGTTTTGTTTCTGGGAGAGATCCTTTCTCATCCATGGCTGATCCAGGTTTCCAGCACGTGCTCCCCTCCCACCCCGCCGGATCCTGAATCATATTTCCCTGGGACCCTCGAGCTTCTGGGTCCCTAGGACATTGCCTTTTCTCCCACCCCGGTTTTAAGTCACTGAATTAACCAGAATTGGGGCTGGGTGATAAGGATGCCTCCAGAAAGATGCTGTTAAAGTAAAAAAATCATAATAAGTTGCAGAGCTGTATGTCACTGTAGAAAACACCCCTCCAACACACACACACGCTCACATATGTATATGTATAGGAAAGCAAGCTGAAAGAACATAGACCAGGCTGTTAATAGGAAATTTTAATAGAGAGTAGAACTACATAAGGGACATTAACTTTCCAAGTCACACATTTCTGGAAAACATTTTTTAACCTTGTACGTGCATTGCTTCTGCAGTAAGGGGAAGTTTAAAAAAGCATTAGGAGAACTCTGTATCTCGCCTAGCTAAACCAGCAGTCGAGAACAAAAAGGAACTGTTAACGGTGTGGCGTGAAGGTCCTGATGATGTCACCTGGTCTGAAACTGCTGAGCAGTCAGGAGTGAGCCACGGGCATGTGGGCATGACCCCAGAATTGGGACCTTCCGAGTTGTGGGCAGGCCTCAGCTACGTCTCCCCAGGGAGCAGACTTCCAGAGCTGCACCAGGACCCAGCTTGGTGGCTGGGGGTGGTTCTCTGCTGTTGGGGCCCCCTGCCTGCTGCCAGCAGATGCCCAGCACTGTCCTGCAAGAGCCCGAACTCCGTGAGCTCCTCTCCCCCACAGTTACCCCTGAGCTGACCCGCATAGGAAGACACGCTGCTGCAGATGGTCCCGAGGATTCCCGTGGACTGGGTAGGAGGCGAATGGGCAGCCGCGCCTGGAAGAGCTTATGAGCCCGGCATTAACCTTGTGTGCCTAAGGACACTGCAGACGAATCCACAACAAAACTGCAGTCAGTACAGTCTCTCCTGTCATGGGGGCATGACCCCAAGAGCAAGGCCTTGCATCACTGCCCACACTGTGGGGCCAAATTGCTCTTGGCTAGCATGCTAGCCTGCCGACCTTATCTGTTAGCAGGGCTGACCTTAGCTGATAGCACAGGGATGCTGCTGCTAGGGGCCCAGGGGCTGCCCAAATGGTAAAAGTCTCAGGTCATTGCTTCCAGTGCATGGGGTCCCAGCATAAAAGACCCCCCCCATAAAGACCTAGGAGCATCAGCGTGATGGGCTTGACAGTCTGGCAGAAGTCTGGTGTGAGCACCTCCTGCCACAAGGTGGCACTGTGTCTCAGCAGATGCCCAGCACTGTCCTGCAAGAACTCTGTGAGCTCCTCTCTGTGGGCCTGCGGTCACCCACCAACGGGACAGAGCTTGGCATGGGTCTGCCTTTTTTTTTTTTTTTTTTTTTACTTTTTAAAAAGATTTTATTTATTTATTTGACAGCACACAAGTAGGCAGAGTAACAGGCAGAAGGAGAGGGAGAAGCAGGCTCTCCACTGAGCAGGGAGCCCGATGTGGGACTCGATCCCTGGACCCCAGGATCATGACCCGAGCCAATGGTAGCCGCTTAACTGACTGAGCCACCCAGGCGCCCTGGTCTGCCATCTTTAGACTTGCCCACGCTTCCTTTCTGGGGCTGGAGGGGTCTGGTACTGGGAGCCCTGCTGGCCCTGCCAAACCCCCCCCCCCCCAGGGAGGAGGATGGGCTGGGCATCCCTCACCCCACGCCCAGGCCTCCTTGTCTTCCTTCCGTGAACTGGGAACGTGGGTGCGGTATCTGCTGGGTCTGGGCTGGTGCCGGGGCCATGCTGCGTGGGCCTGCACTGTAGGGACTGCCTAGCCAGCGCTGAGCCGTGGTCCTGCCCGGCCTCTTGCTGGTCTGAAACCTCCCCTGACAGCCTCCTTCTGGAAGCCCGCCTTTCCCTCCCTCGTCCTCAGCAGCACACCTCTTTGTATCTCTCCATCTCCCCTGGCCTCAGCTTCTGCCTCCTCCGCTCACTGTCCTTGAGAGCTCTTTTTCCCACGCCACACTGATGCCTTCCACCTTCGGCCCTCCCATCTGTCACACCACCCCCTGGGGGTCTCACGGGCTCTGGTCGATGTCCTCCAAATATACACCCTCAGCCCAGACCCTCTCCTGACCCCCAGAACTTTACGTGCGACTCCTCCTGACCATCTCCCCCCAGACAAGCCACACTCAGATCCGGGCTCATGCTCCCCCCACGGATCTGTTCCTGTGCCTGTGTTCTCAGTGCCAGACATATCACCAGACACCCAGTGCGCCGGGGACTCCTCTTTGAAGACCCAAGTGTCTAGTAAGTTACCAAGTCCTTGTGATTCTTCTGCCTTTTGCTCCTCAGATCTGCTCTGTCTTCTCCGTCCTGGTTTTTTTTGTTTAGAGCCCATATTCATTTTTGTCTTGATGCCTGCAGACAGTTCCTGGCATCTTGATTTCTTACCTTGCCCCTCCAGTGTACTTCCCACTCCTACCTCAGCAGATCTTTCCCTGACTTAAAATCTTTCAGTGGCTCCCTACTGCCTTGTGGTTGTAATCCGGCCCCCTAACGTGATCAGCAAGATCCCCGGACATGGTGACCTCATGCACTGTAAACAGCCATAACAAATGGCTTTCAGCTCCTGTCTGGGCCTGGTCCTTGTGTTCTCTGCATTTGCCTCTGGGCTGCCGGGAGCTCAGCCCTGACCCTCGGCCGTCCCCTGCATCTTACAGGCTGGGCCAGACCCTCCTGTGGCTACCATCACACACATGCGCCCCAGCTGTGCTTCTCCCCGCACTGTCTCCTGGTCCTCTCTTTTTTTTTTTTTTTTTTTTAAGATTTTATTTGCTTATTTGACAGAGAGAGATCACAAGTAGGCAGAGAGGCATACAGAGAGAGAGGGGGAAGCAGGCTCCCTGCCAAGCAGAGAACATGATGTGGGGTTCGACTCCAGGACCCTGAGATCATGACCTGAGCCAAAGGCAGAGGCTTAACCCACTGAGCCACCCAGGCGCCTCTCCTGGTCCTCTCTTGAGCAACTCTGAGCCTCTTCAGCCTGGGACTGTGGCTCCCCTCTTTGTATTTCTGGGGCTGGGCCCCCACAAGGCCCAGGGCATGCTTGGACAAATGAATGGACCAGGCTGTGGGTCTGGGGGCCCAGAAAAGCAAGTGCTCAATTCTCTGAGCACTGTCTCCTGCTCCCCCAGGGTGGCCCAGCAGACCTGACAGCCAGGCAGGACTGCCTCTGAGCCAGAGGAGATCAGTACCTCTCTGGGACAGTCGCCTCGCTGAGAAAGCCAGCCGGAGGTGTGGGGGGTCAAGAGCTGCAGCTTCCAAAAAGCAAGCTTGATGGAATGCTGAGTTCATTCTTTATCGCTGGTGCTACTTTGTGCATAACACATGTTGATCTTCCTTCCTGCATAAGATAATGCACAGTCATTGTAGAAAGCAGGAAAAGGGAGAAGCAGCAGAAAAGCTGGATGGATTGAATCCGACCACTCGGCTACGAGCGCTGTTACGTCCTGGTCAAGTACCCATCAGCCTTTTATTTATTTATTTATTTTTTTTAAAAGATTTTATTTATTTATTTGAGAGAGAGGCAGTGAGAGAGCATGAGCGAGGAGAAGGTCAGAGGGAGAAGCAGACTCCCCGTGGAGCTGGGAGCCTGATGCGGGACTCGATCCCGGGTCACCGGGATCATGACCTGAGCCGAAGGCAGTCGTCCAACCACCTGAGCCACCCAGGCGTCCCCCCATCAGCCTTTTTTTTTTTTTTAAATATTTATTTATTTATTTGACAGAGATCACAAGTAGGCAGAGAGGCAGGCAGAGAGAGAGGAGGAAGCAGGCTCCCTGCTGAGCAGAGAGCCCGATGCGGGGCTCGATCCCAGGACCCTGAGATCATGACCTGAGCCGAAGGCAGAGGCTTTAACCCACTGAGCCACCCAGGTGCCCCCCCCATCAGCCTTTTAAACACAGGCTTGTATCGGGCAGCCAGGTGCACCCAAAACTACAAGGTCGCCGAAGCTGGGGTGAAGACCCAGGTCCCTAGGCCTCAGCGGTGACCAGTGGCCAGTGATGGCGCGGCTCTGCCCTCCCTGGTTTTGTCTGGCTCTGTCAGCTCCCCATCTCCATATTCACTTCCTTCCCCCTTCAGGGAGGTATTAAGGGCAACCAGGCATCTGGCTTGTAGCTTTAAAATACATTCTGGGGCGCCTAGGTGGCTCAGTCCATTAAGGTTCTGCCTTCAGCTCAGGTCATGATCCTGGGGTCCTGGGATCGGGCTCTGCGCTGGGCTCTTTGCTCAGGAGAGAGCCTGCGGATTCCCTGCTTATGCACTTGCTCGTGCTGGCTTGCTCTCTCACTCTCTCTGACAAATAAGTAAATAAATAAAAATTTTTTTTAAAAGGCTCGTATTTACATCATAAATTTGGAACCATACAGTATAAACATTTAATATCCATTTTAACATCCATGTTTTACTTATGATTAATTTTATAGTATCTTTTAAAAGATTTTGTTTATTTGAGAAAAAGAGAACAAGCAGGGGGAGCAGCAGAGGCAGAGGGAGAAGCAGGCCCCCCCACTGAGCAGGGAGACTGATGCAGGGCTTGAACCCAGGACTCCGGGATCATGACCTGAGCCGAAGGCAGACACTTCAACTGATGAAGCCATCCAGGTGCCCGATGATATTATAGTATTTTTTTATTTTATTTTTTTTTTTTACAGATTTTATTTATTTATTAGAGAGAGAGAGAGAGAGAGATCACAAGTAGGCAGAGTAGCAGGCAGAGGGAGAAGCAGGCTCTCTGCTGAGCAGGGAGCCCAATGCGGGGCTCCATCCCAGGACCCTGGGATCATGACCCGAGTCGAAGGCAGGCGTTTAACCACCTCAGCTACCCAGGTGTCCCTAATTTTATAGTATTTTAAAACAATTTTGAAGAAAACATTTTAGTGATTGCTTAACGTGTAGCCCCCTGGCTGTGCCATAATTCGTTAACCAGTCCTTTCCCCTTTGGACGTTTCCTTCTCATTTTTGCTATTAATTACAGTAACACAAACTTACTGAGCTCCTCCTGTGTGCCGGCTTCCTTGTAGGTAGCACACAAGTGTGACCCTGGTGTGTCCCCGTGACAGTCCTGAAGCAGGTGCTGTCACTGCCCCACCTCAGAGAGGAGGGGACAGGCCTGGAAGGTGGTTCCAGTGTGTCCTGGCCCAGCCATGGGGGTGGGAACCCGGGTCTGGCCAGCACCCAGCCTCTATCCTCACTCGTAACCCTTCCTCTTAATTTATTTTAAGATGAATTCTAGGAGTGGCTTTAAGTTCATGTGCGTTTTTAAGCAGTACTGAGTTTTATCTGAGGAACAAGGGTGATTTAGGCAATTAATATATTAATCAAGATGCAGAAATCATTTGGCGTTTTTTGCTGCCTTTTAATCCTGGGCCCTTCGCCCGAGGTGCCTTTGAATGTGCTGGTTCTCTGCACTCTCTCGCTAGGGGATGGCATGCCCAGCGAGGGCCGGTCCGCAGCCCCCACCGGCACTCTGCTGAGCCTCCCCAGGACAAGGTGCTTGCAGAACTCTCGTCCTCCTGCGGCGCCGTGGATAGGCTCTTATTTAGGTGTCCTGGGCACTGGTCTAGACGTGGCCCCTTTTGTGAAGGAGCTTCTGTCCCTGCCCTGCCCTGGGGCCTCCCAGGACCTCCCCTGGCCTGCCACCACTCCCCTTCTTGGCCCCAGGAGCCACAGTGCTGGCATGCTGGCGGCTCAGGTCTGTTCCAGCCCTGGTCTGATCACACTCTTTCTCCAAGAGACTTTCCAGGGAACGTCCCCGGCCTGGAGCCAGCTGGGCTGTCCCAGGGCTCTTCTGGCTTTGCCCCCTGAAAGCCAAAGCTGCTGCTCAGAGTATGCTGCCAGGGAGCCTAAAATAGGTCATTTGGTCTCAGGGTTACACTGGGAACCTTGTTAAAATAGTTGTGGTCCCAGACACACCCGGGGGAAGCCCGTGACACCAGGGGAGGGCCCACCACCACGCAGGCTTCACGGCTGACCAAGGGGCTGCCCTCCTCTGCTCATTCCCCACTTCGTGGCCCTCTCAGAGCCCCCAGCGAGATGCTGGCACCGTGGGCCCTGTTGCACAGCCAGCCTTCTTCCTGCAGTCGTCTCCCACGCCCTCCAGCTTCTGCTCTCGCACTTCCTCCACGCAGCCCTCTCTGACTCCTTCCGGGCTCAGCCGGGGCCCCTCCTCTCGCTGCGGAGCTCCCTGCAGCCTTGTCTGCAGTGTAGCTGCTGTCACGTTGTCAGGAGCCCTTTGGGACCCAGATCTGTGCTGTGTTCCCAGTGACACGTGCAGCCTCTAGTCCAGCTTCGGGCACAGAGCTGGAGTTTTCCTGAATCCTTGTGCAGACCGGGCCCCCGGGAGTCGAGTCCTGTACGAGCGGGGATCGTCTGCCGGGGGTTCTGCGTCCTCTCTTCTCCCACGTGGGGCTCCCAGGCTTCTCCCAGAGTCTCCCGTTGATGACAGGCTCTGGGCTGAAACGGCAGTCAGGACTCGGGAGAATTCCAGTCTATGGGACAAGATTTTTTTTTTTTTTTAAACTTTAATCAACACTTAGATGAGAATTACCTGTAACCTAGTAATAATAAAATTGAACCCAAAAGATCACATATAAATTGAATCAGACTGAAAAGTCAATCAGAAGGATTGGGTATGTGATAACCCAGGTCACAGTAAGAAAAAGGTGTCCCAAGTCCGGGTCAGGGGCGTGCTAAAAAGCAGGGCCCGTTGCCCCATGTGGCCTCTGGTCCTGGCCTGGGAAGGGCTGCTTTGACCCTTCTTACCCAGCCTCGTGGGTTCTAGCGCACAGAACCAGAACAGGGCCTCAGAGGTCTCACGGCCCCTCGGGCAACACTGCGTTGACTTCCCGACACACCATCAAAGGCAGATCTCTGTCTTGGAGCAGGGTGTCAGGGGTCCGCTCAGTCCAGCGCGGATGGGACAGTGTCGCTCTCTTTGGCCCATCCGTGTGCCGAGTGCGGTGCCAGGTGACAGTTCCCGCCCTCGAGCCGCCAGTCCGGCAGGGTGGACAGACATGAACAAGTGCGCGGATCGCAGTGTGACTCATCCTGAGGGAAGGGAGGCCCACCCAGAAAGCCACAGAGGAAAGGTGCTGTTTGCCGAAGCCCTGATGGGTGTGTGGGTGTGTGTGGCAGAGGGGAGAATTGGAGGGAGCCTCTGGAGCCTGCCCAGAATGAGTGCTGGGTGTCTTTGTGTCCCCTTAAAAGATTGATGTGGTGGTGGCCAGGTGGGTGGTGGCTGGCAGGAAAGGCACATGGGCTCTGGACAGAGTCCATCCTGAGGACTGCAAGGGGTCCCCACAGATCCGAAGGGGAAGGATGGCTAGGTCAGATTGTCATCCACTTAGGGTGAGCGCTGGGGAGAGGTTGCAGGACAAAGGGTGACCTGGGAGGTCGCAGGGACACCCCCATGTGAAGTGATGCCATTTTTCAGAGGCTGGACATTCAGGACCAGGACCTGCAGGCAGGGCAACCAGGTGGGGGTAGGACTGGAGACTCAGGGCCCAGGGCGAGAGGCACCTGGTCTGAGCAGCGGAGAGGCAGGAAGGGGAGCTCCTGGGGTGTCTGGCAGGGCGGGAGCCAGATCAGAGCTCAGGTGCAGGGTGGGGAGCCTGTGCAGGAGTGTGGGCTGGAGGAGGCGGGGAGTCCTGGGAAGGTCGCACTGGGAGAGCAGGCAGAGTGAGGGGAGGACAGAGCCCAGTGAGCACAGCGCTGAAGGCAGTGGGGGACATAGTACAGCTCTGGAAGGGGGGGAGTGGTAGTAGGGTCATTATCAGGGTCCCCCCGGGCTTGTCATGAAAGGGTCAGTGGTGACTTTCCTCAAAGTGTCTGCAGAGCCCCGGCTGGGAGCCAGATTGCCAAGGGCCTGGGATCAATGAGGAAATGGAAGTGGGAGGACAGAGGTCTCTTTCAGAATGCTGGTGGACAAGGGACATCAGCTCAGAGCCGGGGGTAGGGGTCAAGGGCCAGTCTGTAGCATTGAGCTCTCAGCATACAGGCCACAGACCACCACCCCTGAATCACCAGGGATAATTTACTAAAAATGCAGACTCCTGACCCCCCCCCCCCCAGCTCTACTGAATCAGAATGCCAGCCAGGCAAGCCTGGGAATCTAGATTTGAAATAGCCCCCCTCTCCCAGGGGTGATTCTGATGCCCTCTTGAATTTGAGAATATACCAGGGTTTTAGATGAAGACCTACCTGGTCATTCCTCACCACTCCTACCCACTCCTCCCGAATTCTGTCCCTTCTGCATATAGCCAAGCTCTCTGATCTAGGAGAGCTTACATTTTTTTTGGTGGGGGGGACCGAAGAATTTGAGGAAAACAAGTACCTCATTTGGGAAAACAAGCCCAGAGGTAGGGAGTGTGTGTGTTGGGTTTGGGGCATGGGAGGGTGGGAGGGCATGAGGTGGGTTTGAGGGAGCTTGCCTGGGACTAGAACAGAGCAAGTATACTAGATCTCCAAGTTGTGACTCCCCCACCCTCCCAAAGCCGTTTATGATGCTTTTTGCTGCCGATGTCTTCCCCACCCGTCAGGTGGGCAGGCTAGGTGGGATCCGTCGCATTTCACAGATGAGAAAACGGAGGTGGGTATGCACGCATGTTGCCCAGGTAGGCGGGGTCAGACCCAGGTGCTGGGGTGCCAGGGTCCACCGAGGGAGCCTAAGCCCAGGGAGGCCCTCACTGGCTAGTCAGGAGGCCCAGCGCATCTGCTAGGAGCCCGCCCCACGTCTGGTGTCATGTGCTCACCTTCGGGCGGCCTGAGTGCCTGGTGATGTGGTTGTCAGCCTGGAGCCTGGTTTGGCTGTGGGGACCTTGGATCTGTGGCCACTGTCCCCATGGCAACCAGCATTGTGCTGTCTCTAGGTAAAAGCCATCCCCTGGGAACCTTGGGCACCAGCTCAGAGAGGTATAGAACCCCCCGGGCTGCTAAAAACAGCGTCTGCTGCCCAGCGGGTTTGTCTGGGAGGAGGCCTAGCCCAGGGCGGTGCTGGAGCCCCATCCCCATGGAAACTTCCCGCCTTGGAGGAGAGTCTGGGACCTGTTTTTCCAGAAGCCTTGCTGCCTGGCTCATCTCCCCGGAGCCGATAGCTGAGCCACTGCCATTTTGGGAAGCAGACCCTAGTTCATATCAGCAGCAAGCTCCTGGGGCTCAGGAGGGAGGACTGCCACCGAAAATCAGAGAAGGGGCAGAGCGGGGAGGTGGGAGTTGCCCTGGGCACTTCGGAGCTCGTGGCCACGTTTCCTCTCTAGCCTGCCAGCTGTGCGTGGGGCGGATGGCCGGGGCATGACGGGTCAGAGACCTGGGACTGTCTGGAAGCCCTTCTTGGAAGCGAGCTTCCTTTGTCATCTCCGGCGTCCAGCAGCCATGGGAATTTGAAGCCTCTGAGGTTTCAGGTTCCATTTCTAGAGTTTTCCAGTCCCTAGTTGTTCACTCTCACAAGCAAGATGTGAGGCCCCTTTGGAGGTCAGGAGCTCCCTGACCCTAGAACCCTGGATTCTGGAATAGTCCCAGGAAGCTCTGGCGCGAGGGCCTCAGGGGTTTCAAAGACTCCGCCCCGTGCTTGTGGGAGGCGCAGCCTGCAGGAGCTCATGGCTCCAGGTTGGGTGATGTGGACACTCCCGCCAGAGACCGATGCCGTTCCTGGGAGTCCCTCTTTATTCCAGTGACGTCTGTGCAGGGCTGCCACCTGGACCGTGAGGCCAAGGGGCCGGCCGCCTTTGGGAGCTGGACCAGGCTTTCCGTACCATGTGTTGATTTCAAGGCAGGGTCTGCCCTGAGAGCTGCCTCCCTCCTCGACCACCTTTGAGTGTCGTTTCTGAGCGGCCTTTGCAGCATCCAGAGCCGGAAGAGCTCCCGGGCTTCATCGGTGCCCTGCGTCCGGGCACTTCGCAGGGCACTTCGGTGGAATGCAGGCACAAACTGCGAGATCAGCGCATCAGAGCTGCCTAGGAGGCCTTGTCCCTCTCCCCCCTGCCCTGTGTCTGCCTCTCTCTGGCAGGGTCTCTCCTGGAGAGGGCGGGTGGGGTCCGGAGCAGTGCTCAGCTGCCCAGAAGCTTGCGCTCCAGGGTCGCTGCATTTTAAGCTCCTCCTTTCCTGGAAAAGGGTGAGGGGCTCTGCTAGGATCCCTCCAGCCGGGATTGTGCCATAGGCCACATGCACCCTCTCCACGTCAGCCTCGGGGCCGCGTCCACCTCCGTGCCGCTCTCTGCTGCTCTTTGCCTTGTGATCACCGAGGCTGCCGGAAGCAGGCGGACAGTGTTCTGGCAATTCAGGAAGCATAGTGAGGTGCTCACATATTGATGAAAAGACCTTTGGAAGACTTTATGTTAGAGCCTCAAATAGCAAGAGGAATTGTCCAGGCGCCAGTAGTTATGTGTGTGCCCCTGGAGTGTTCTCCATACCATGCGGCCCCGTGCTCCCGGCCCCTGCCCCCGTAGGGAGCCGTGCTTCTTGAGGGCCAGTGCAGGTGCCCTCCGGGAGCCGGGACACGGCTGCGGGTGGTGCGGGCGCTGGTGTGTCGGGCCTGTTCTGGGCTTTCGATTCTGCTGCTCTGAATTCATCCTGAGCTTGCAAACAGACCAGTGAGCCCATTGTCTGTCTCCTGCCCCCGGTGTGTGGCGGGGGGGCGGGCAGCTTCTCTTTTCTAAGCTCCAGCATAGTTGTCATTTCTCACTGCCCAGTCACTTGACCACACTCTGTTAAAGGGGCAGAGCTGGCATGGGGCGTGGGACGGTGCCGTGCCTGGTTCGGAGAGCTGTGTTCTCACCCACACCTGGGCCCCATTTCCACAGCAGGTGAACCAGGGGACTGGGGGAATATCTGGCAGAGCTCTAGGCCAGGCAGCAAGTTGGGGGTAGGAGGCAGGGGCCTGGGCTCCACTGTCCTCCCAGGATGGTGCTGTGGGTTCCATGCTGAATTCTCTCCAACTCTTCCAGAGCTGTTTTGGTGTTGTTTTTAAATCCTGGGTCTTGGTTCCATTCTGATAGGGGCAGAGGGATGGGTCCAGTCTCTGTGGGGAAGCCTGAGCCGCCACAGTGCTCTGGGAGACCGGAGCACGTCAGTGATTGGCTTCTCCTGAGGAGGAATGGTGGTGTGGGAGAGGGGAAGGCATGGAGGCACGGACTTCCTCCCTGGGCCACTGACTCACCAAGTTGCTTCGCCAGTCTGAGCATCAGGCTCCTCATGTATAAAGTGAGGGTTCATCTTGTGTCCCAGGAACTTTCCAGGTGCTGCGAACTTGTGAGTGAACAGGATAAAGTTCCCGGTTCGTGGAATGTGTTTTCTAATGGGGAGTATGATCACAGCAATATATAACTCCATAGGTCACACTGAAGCAGGTTACAGCCCCCTGAGGGACTGACACAGGGCACTGTTTTAGAAGCTGTGGTCAGGGAGGGCCTGAGGAACTGATTTTCCCCAGACACTGGCATGAAGTGCAAGAGCTGTGACACGAACTTGGGGAAGAGCACTGAGGCAAAGGAAACAGCAAGTGCAAAGGTCCTGAGGTACCAAGTAACTTGTGCCTGAAGGACAGAGAGCCCAGGAGGCCCATGGGGCTAGAGTGGAGTGAGTGTGTATAAAACGAGATGAAGAGGCCACCAGAGGCCAGAGCATGTTGGGTCTTGCAGATCAGGCATGGAGTTCAGTTTGCTTTGAATGCGATGAGAAATCTTACATTAAGAAATCTTTGGAGAGTTTTGAGCAAAGAAGTGGCGGGGTCTGACTTATGTTTTTAAGAACTTCTGACTGCTGTGTGGACAGTGAATCAGGGGCCAGGGTGGGGAGATCCAGAAAAGGGGTACAGGGAGCTAGCGAGGGATGGTGGTAGCCTGGACTGGGTGGTGGTGGGGAAATAGTGGTGTATTCAGGATCTAGTTGAAGAGTAGAGCTAGGGCGCTGGGCTGGTTCAGTCTGCAGTGGTTGAGCATCCGACTTTTTTTTTTTTTTAAAGATTTTATTTATTTATTTGACAGAGATCACAAGTAGGCAAGAGAGGCAGGCAGGGAGAGAGAGAGGGAAGCAGGCTCTCCGCGGAGCAGAGAGCCCGATGCGGGGCTCGATCCCAGGACCCTGGGATCATGACCTGAGCTGAAAGCAGAGGCTGTAACCCACTGAGCCACCCAGGTGCCCCTGAGCATCCGACTTTTGATTTCAGCTCAGGTTGTGACCTTGGGGTCATGAGATTGAGCCCCGTGTTGAGCTCTGCTGAGCTTAGAGTCTGCTTAAGATTCTCTCTCCCTCTCCCTTTACCCCTCCTGCCTCCCCCACCCCTGATTGTGCTCTCACTCATGTTCTCTCTTTCTCTTATAAATTAATCAATTAATTAATCAAAAGTAGAGCCAACGTCAGACACCTGGCTGCCTCAGTTGGAAGAGCACATGACTCTTAACCTCAGGGTTGTATGAGCCCCACGTTGGTGTAGCAATAACTAAACAAAATGAAAACAAAAACACTTTAAAAAAAAAATGAGAGGGGCATCTGGGTAGCTCAGTCTGTTGGGTGTCTGGCTCTTGATTTTGGCTGGGGTTGTGGTCTGGGGGTTGTGAGATCGAGCCCTGTGTAGGCTCCATGCTCAGTGTGGAGCCTGCTTGGAATTCTCTCTCCCTCTCCCTCTTCCCCACCCTGCTCTCTTTCTGTCTCCCTCTCTCAAATAAATAAAATCTTTGAAAAAAAATAAAAGAAGTAGAGCCAGTAAGATTTGCTGATGTGCTGTACGCAGAGTGTGTGTGTGTGCGTGCACACGGGGGTGCATGTGCACACAGGATGGGGGTGGGGGTGGGGAATCAGGCAGTTACTCCCCACCTGGGGTTTTTGAGCAGCTAGAGGATGGCAGTCCTGTCACTGAGGTGGGGAAGGCTGAGGGTAGAGTGGGCTTGGGAGCCACACCATTTGGCATTCCCCAGCGGTGTATGAGGGTTCCAGCCTCTCCTCCTCCTCCCTAACTCCTGTCATTGTCGCTTTTTGATTCCAGCCATGCTAGTGGGTGTGAAGTGGTGTCTCATTGTAGCTTCGATTTGCATTTCCATAGTGACTAATGAACTAGAGCATCTCTTCTCCGGCTTGCTGACCATTCTTACATCTTTGGAGATATCTCTATTCAAGTTCTTTGCCCGTTTTAAAAATTGAGTTGACTTTTTATTATTATGGAGCTGTGTTATTTATGTGGTCCCTGACCAGACCTATGACTTGCAGATATTTTCTCCCAGTCTGTTGGTTGCCTTTCCATTTTTTTTTCTAGAAACTCTTTTTTTTTTTTTTTTAAGATTTTATTTATTTGACAGAGAGAGAGATCAGAAGTAGGCAGAGAGGCGGGCGGGTGGGGGGGGGAAGCAGGCCCCCCGCTGAGCAGAGAGCCCCGATGTGGGACTCGATTCCAGGACCCTGAGATCATGACCCGAGCTGAAGGCAGAGGCTTTGATGCACTGAGCCACCCAGGTGCCCCATCTTTCCACTTTTTTTAATAGTAAGTCTTCTTAATGTAATTTGTTTTAATTTTATTTTTTTAAGGCCTTTTTTTTTAAGGTTTATTTATTTAAGTAATCTCTAAACCCAACGTGGGGCTTGAACTCAGCACTCTGAGATCAAGAGTCACATGCTCCTCTGACCGAGCCAGCCAGGTGCCCCCCACCTTTTCACTTTTTTGGTGGTAACCTTTGAAGCATAAATGTTTCTAAATTCGAGAAAGCCCAGTTTATTTTTTCCTTTATTGCTTATGCTTAGGGTGTCATGCCTGAGAAATCATTTCCTAGGTCATGAAGGTTTACTCCCGTGTTTTCTGGTAAGAGTTTTATAATCTTAGCACTTACATGTGGGTCGTTGGTGCCTTTTGAGTGAATTTCTGTCTACAGTGCAAGGTAAGGGGCCAGCTTCATCCTTGACATGTGACTATCCGGTTGTCCCAGAACCGGCTGTTCACTTCTTTCCCACCCTGTTGTCTTCATACCTTTGTCAAAACGTGACTGACCTAAGTGGGAGGGTTTCTTTCTGAACTCTTTGTTATGTTCCACGGCCTACACGTCTCTCCTTACACCAGTCCCACCACGTCTTGTTTGCTGTAGTAAAATCCAAAAGTGTGGGTCCTTCTCAAGAGGATTTTGCCTGTTCTGGATCATTTGCACTTCCCTATAAATTTTAGGAGCAGCTTGTCAATTTCTGCGAAGAGCGCAGCTGGGATTTTGATAAGAGTTGCATCGAATTTTTTTCAATGATGTTTTTGAACAGTGATGTTTTGCTCTTTTTCGAGTACAAATTCCATACTCCATTTGTTAAATTCGTTCCTAGGTGTTTTATTATTTTTGATGCAATCGTAAATGAAATTGTTTTCTTAATTTCATTTGCAGATTATTCAACACTAATGTGTAGAAATATACAAATGGTATTTGTATATTGATCTGGTATCCTGCAACTTTATTTGTTCTAATAGTTTTTTAGTGGATTCCTTAGGATTTTCTATATGCAACATCCATATCGTCTGCAAATTGAGTTTACTTCTTCCCCTTTCTAATTTGGATGCCTTTTACTTCTTTTTCTTGCCTAATTGCCCTGAATTGAACTTTCGACACAACGCTGAACAGAAATGGCAGGAGAGGACATCCTTTTCTTCCTAATCTCGAACGGGGAGAGCTTTCAGTCTTTCGCCATTAAGTATGATAACAGCTGCGCATTTTTAGTAAATGCCTGTCATCAGACCGAGGAAGCTCGTGTCTGTTACTAGTGTGTTGAGCGTGTTTCCATGAAGGGGTGTTAAATTTTGTCAGACGTGTTTTCTCTGCCTGTTCAGACAGTTGCATGGTTTTTCTCCCTTTTTTCCTATAGTTAGTCTGTGTTACATTAGTTGATTTTAAGGTGTTAAAACACCCTTGCATTTCTGGGATAAATCTCACTTGTTCAGAGTATGGAATCCTGTTTGTTTGTTGCTGTATCATTTGCTAGTACTTTGTTGAGTATTTTTGCATATCAGGTGTTATGAATATCTGTATTCACAAGAGACACGTGCGTGCACACGTGTGTGTGTGTGTGTGTGTGTGTGTTGTCTTTTCTCACGATGCCTATCTTTATGTTTCGGCGCGTCAGACAGTGTTGAACAAGAGAGGCTGCTCAGTTTCTCCTCCTGCGCTCACCTGCCTCAGGTGGGAAGGGATGGATGGCAGCTCGGAGCCCGAGTCCAGACGGTGCCAGCAGAGCTAACAATGGGATGGACGCAGTGTCATCTGTAAAATGGGCCAGGAAACTAGCTGACAGCCTAGAGGCAGTGGGCTGGGCCTTCCTGTTCTGAGCCCTGTGATTGCCAGCAGGGACAGCACCCAAGGGAGCTGCCACATACTGGACTTTAAAGGAGAAGGAGGGACCGTGGGGACCAGCCTGAGGCCCCCAGCTCGAAAACTGTTAGAGCTCTGTTACAACAGCTCACTGAGCAGCACCCCCTCCCCGTTAGGCTGCGGGCCCAAACTGCACGGAGAGGAGGAGAGAGAAAAGCAACATCCTTGCCCAGAGGCCTGCACGGTTCCCAGTCAGGCCCTGGTGGAATGACAAGTGCGGGCCAGCTGATGATAAGGACAGGGCAGACCATGCCCTGGAAGGGCCTGTCCCCTCTTGGCGAGGGCTGGAAAAGGCAAGTCCCTTGGGAACGGAGCAGGGCCGAGGATGGGCAGCAGCTCTGTGGGCCCTTTCCGCGCCCGGCTCCAGCAGCAGAGTGGGAGGCTCTAAAAATGAAAGCTCCCGGTTTCCCCACCCCTGCCGGGAACTGGAGACCAGCTGGCACTGTGGCACCAGGGGGGCTCTGGCAGATCTTCTGCTTCAGGTGTCTCGCTGAGCTGGAGTCCTCAGAGTCTCTGTGTGACCTTGAGGAGGTCACTTCCTTCCCTGACTCAGAGTGTAGCCCCGGTACGCACGCCAGGCAGGCTGCGGTATGGGGAGTCCCAGCCCCTGGGTCTGTTCCCTCTGCAGGCTCACCATTCCCTCTCAGAGCAGCCAATGCTATTTTTGTGCCTGCAGCTCAGTATAGAGGCCTAAGGTCCCTGCGGGAGAGCCCACGGAGCAGGCAAGGAAAGAAACAGGTGGGCTGCCCCTGCTCGTGGCCAACCACCCCCCTTTCCCAGCCCGCACCAGACCCTTCTGATTAGCAAGCTGGGCAGGCGGCGCCCGCCCAGGAAGAGCCGGCATCTGGTAGGTGACCGGCTCAGCTGCCATGCAGGGTATGATGTCATCTTGGATTCTGTGGTTGCTAGGAAAATTCTGCCTGCAGTGATATTTCTTGGTCCTAGGACCGAGGTGAGAACAGAATGTTCCCAAGAAGACAGGGGAAGGATTTGTAGGGCTTCCCAAGCAAAGGAGCCCCCATCCCAAGAAGTCAGATAATTTGAGGAATTTTCAGGAATGGAATTTGTGCTGGTGGGCTGCTAGTGGGGATTGGGCGGTCCCCTTGGCAGCACCCTGGTGCACTGGTGGCCAGAGTGAAGGCCATCTCTGGTGTTATGTCCTTGTGGGCAAGCCCTCCTTCTGCAGCACCCACTGCTGGGTCCCTCCGCCAGCCATTGGTGTGGGAGGGCAGTTAGGAGGAGGCGGAGGCCCCCCTGTGATGTGGAGGAAACCAGCCCACACCTCGCCTGGGACTGGGGCAGGATGTGGCCCTTCCCAGACTCTGTGTCACATGCCATGGGCCAAGCACACTAGCCCCCTCTTTTGTGGCCTTTCCTGTGTCTGCTCTTCCCATCCTCCCCTGCTGGGGAGATGCCTCCAGCGGTGCAGAAGAGAAGAATGGCAGAAAGGCCACGGGCCCCGGATTCTTGTTCACGGCGTGACCAAGAACTCTCCGTTAGAAAAAACTCACACTGGCCGATTGGTTAGAGCGCGGTACTTGTTCTTAGGGTTGTGAGTTTGAGCCCCGCCTTAGGGGCAGAGATGACTTAGAAATAAAAAAAAAAAAAACAATTTCTTAAAAACAAATACTATATAAAGAAAGACAGACAGAAAGGAAGAGAGAGAGAGAGAAAGGGGAGACAGCAGCAGGCCCCAGGCAGGGCCAGGGCCCACAGGCGGGGCGGGCCTGCCGCTCACGGGGCCTGCAGCCTCTTCTGTGCCTGAGGCTTTGGGAGGCTGGGCTGGTCAGTATTTTGAGCTTTTTCCCTCCTCCCTCTTGCCTTTTCTGGCTGCATGTCAGAGCCTGTCTTACGGAAACAAGACAAAGGAAGTGATTTCATGAGCGTCTGGACCAGAATCTCAAATCCATGATTAAAAATAACAATAATAAAGATTCTGGCCATTATCTATCTCGGTAGGAGCCAGGCGGGCTGCAGGCTGGAAATGGGCCTGGCTGTGCTCCTTTGAGCAGGTGCTGGGTTTGGGCAAAGAGGGCTGGCTATTAGAAGTCCTAATGATCCAAAGGGATCAAGACACAAGCCTTGAGAAGAAAGATGGAGGTTCCCGGCACCCCTGACTTTGGTGACCTTGGAGCAAGGGATGGGAGCAGAGCCCTGCTTGAGGACCAGCAGCCCTGGATTCTTGTCCTGCAGCCCGTCAGTGGATAGCCCCGAGCCAGCCTCAGAGCCTCACCCCGACAGCCCCCTGCCACCCTACGGCAGGTTGCCTGCACGTCCAGGCTGTCAGGAAGGCCCAGAGAGGAGGTGGGCTGCCTTGGAAGCACTGGGTACCAGGGAGGACCACACTAGGGCCGACCAAGGCTGGCCCCAGCCGCCTTGCATTGCCCCTGACGGTTCTTTCCCCCTGGTCTGCAGGTGCCGAGGACGTGGTGATGGCGTTTTCCAGGTCGGAGACGGAGGACCGGAGGCAATAACAGTGAACCCCTTGGAACACCCTGGAAGCTGCCAGGAGATCTGTGAGGACCTCGGCCAGCTGAGTGGCGGCAGATGACCTTCCCGGTTCCCCCTGCCCTTACACCCCCACCCCGGCCCCACCACAGCCACTCAGCAGGGCTGGCATCCGGGAGTCACCGGTGGTGCAGTTACAATTGGCTTAAAGGGACGGACTCCTGATTGGCTGCAGAAAGAAACCCTTTTATTTTTAAATCTTGACCAACAGACACCTTTTATTTTTATTTCTGACTTTTTTTTTTTTTTTTTTTTTTCTTTTAATTTGCGCCTCGGTGTATGGCTTCCCAGGAAGCTCTCCGAGATCTGGTGCTTTATTTAGGTCACTTTTTAGGAATGTGAAGAGGCCTGATTGGCTGCTTAAACTGGAAAAGGGTTTTGATTGGCCGGCTAGTGGGAAATGGTTTTTTCTTTGATTGGCGGCAGGTGTTCGGCTGATAGCAACCCCTTGTCTCTTTTGAATGCTGAAAACAGGGTTCGGGACCTTGGTTGTTATATTTGACTTGAAAAGAAAAAAAAAAAAGAAAAAGAAAGAAACCAAGTGCGCTCTGCAATATTTATTACACAAAGCTTGCTGCTGCTTCCCCAAGTTTTGTTGGTGTTTGCCTTTGATTGGCTTTTGAGATGTTTTTGAGATGCTTGGTTTCTCATTGGCTCATCCATGACTCCCGTTGCCACGGGCTGCCCCCACCCCGCGGGGGATCCACCTGGAGAGTGCGTTTGCTTTAATGACCGCACCTGGCTGCCCTGGCGAGGGGACCCCCAAGACCTCCTGCAGGGTCTACAGCTGGAAAGCAGAGCCCCCGAGGAGGTTTGTGCCGTCTTGAAGGCGCAGACCAGAGCTTAGAGGTGACCACCAGGCAGGATTTTCAGGCATCGCTTCCATGGGTTGGCAAGCAGCCAGCTCCCCACGGTTGGGGGGGGGGGAGGGGAGTTGTTCCATTCCCATCTGGGCCTCTTGGGGCTGCTGGTGCTCAGCAAAGTTGCACCGCTCTGGGCGGCGCCCTTCCCTCCAGATCTCCTTCCTGAGGCCTCATCTGGGGCTCCTCCTGTAAAGGGCAGGAGCTGCTCCCCGCCCTGAGACCCCACAGTGCAGCAGAGATTTCTGCCTAGAAGCCCAGAACTTCGAAAAACTTGGCTCGCAAGGCCGGGGAGACCTTTGGCTCTAAACCCCTAGCCCTGACCTCCGCTAGCCGGGCTCCCAAGGTGCGGGCTGCTGGGCAGTAGGGCCTGGCCAGCCCTCGGAGTTCTCGGATCCCAGGCCGGTGCCCCTCACTGCACCGCCTCCAGAAAGGTCTCTATGTCAGCCTGGAATGGACAGAGTCACCATTGATTTATGAAGTGCCATCTGAGACAGCTGGCTGGGCCTTCGCTGAGCGGGTCCCACCAGGCTGGCCCTCAAGCCGGGTCCCCAGAAACACATTGCCGAGCAGCCGTATGTGAAGGGCTGGAAGAACCCCGGGTCTTCCCCCCTGTCCTCCCCGTGCCCTTGGGGGTAGCCTGCCCTTCTCCCTGTATCTCTCACCAGAGTGGAACCTGGGAGGGAGGCGGAGAACGATGCAGGCCTCAGGGACGGGGAGTCCACCCTCCTCTTCAGATAGTAAATGGTTGAGGCCCTTTTTTGGCCCCAGGTATCCAGAGCCAGGAGAAGACCCTTGGAGCGAAATCTCCCCCTTCTCAGGGCTGGGGCTGTCATGGATCACAGGAGCTGCCTTGGGACCATGTGGGTGGTCGTTCTGTGCTCTGAGCATCGTCTGAGCCTTTCCCCAGAAGGACTCTCATGTCACAGTATCCATGGCCCTGACCTCCTCCACACGCGGGCCCCTGGCTCTGGTTAGCTGACCTGGTTAGGTTACCCTGCAAAGACTGTTGGTCCCCAAGGAACAAGGACCGTGGGGATTCCAGCAGGGGCCGGACAGCATCTTCTTGCAGGAACCACGGCACGTATGCGCATCCACAAACACACTCCCAGCTCCGTGTCCTACAGCCTCAGCTGAGGCCCTGGGGAAAGGGGAGAGTTTCCCGGTGCCCTACCCCCAGGCTGTGACATCTGCCACCAGGCATCAATGGCGTGTTGCCATTTGCCCTCTCTTTGTACCTGTAGCTCCCATAAAGGGTCCACGTCCTGGCCAGTGGTGTGTTCTCTGCCCCAGCCTGCCCTCGTCAAGGTCACCGGCCCGCCTCTTGTAACAGCGATGGCCATGATCTGTCCGAACGGGAGAAGTGAAGGTGTTGCTGTGGCTCCATATTTCGATGAAAAATATATCTGTTGGAGAAAAAAAATTAATAAAGATTTTTAATAGCTTGGTGTGTGAGCTGAGTTATGTCCCTCAGAATTGGGTGCACTCACTGATTTCCCCACGTCACATGGGCTCTGAAGCTGGGCCCTGTCTCCTCAAGGAGGCACCGCAAGGAGGGTTGAAAACACCACATTTGCTGGTTTAATTGCGACCTGGAGCAGAACTCGGGCTTTGGAAGAATTCCAAGGTCTCCCCAGCCCAGCTGGCAGGGCCACAGAAGGCTGAGACCCCATTTGGACCTGGAGATTCTAAATATCATCCTAGATGGGACAGATCAGTAGTCTTCAGAGGTGACTTCGCCCCCTCTCTGTTCCAGAGCAGACGCTGAGCAACCTAGAAGGTGCTCCCTTCTACCCTAGATACCCGGCATCCTGCGTGATGGCAGCGGTCTCGGGCTGCTTGCAACACAAGTCCAAACAAGATATCCGGTCCTTCGTCATCCCAGAAATGGGAGATTTGCTGGTATTCAGCTGTATTTTCAAGTTTAGAAGCTGAAATCATTTCTCCTTTAGGAATTTTTGCTTTGGAAGCATTTTCTAGAATCTTTCATTTCCACCCTTCATCATCCCATTTTAGGGCTTTTTTTTTTTTTTTTTTTTTTGCTGCTTACATGGACTCACTGCTTCTACTTCCTTTTCAAAGAGTTTCACTGGGTGCTAAACACCGTGGGGTTCATAGAATATGAGGATGGATGGCACAATCCACATCATTCACTCTCAGTGCTGGGAGAGATGTTGGAGGTTGCCTGGCAGCCCATGCAGTGTCACCTCTGAAACAGCTCTAAAAAAGGCTTATCTAACCTTTGCTTGAATGCCCCCTTGGACAGAGGACTCACTACCTCACAAGACAGCCCATTCCACCTTCAGGTAACATACATTCATCTCTACATTGGGTTGGCCTGCTTTTCCCTGTAACTTCCCTTTCCAGGAAGGACTTTATGGGTCTTGAGAAACAGACCAAAAAAAAGACAGTTGTATTAGCCAGACATCACCAAGACACATCAAGGGCTCACGTTAGGTAAATTATTTGTGTTCTGAGCTGCATGGTTGGGGAGTTAACCTTGGAGCCAATTTGCTCTTCTAAGCTGAGCCACGGAGCAGAGGGAGGGGCTGGCTGGCTCTGGTGCCACCGCCCAGCCCCCATCAGCAAGCCTGGAACTGGAGCCGGGAGGGAGGGAGGCATCCTTGCAGGGTTGTCTTATGGGAATTAGGGCCCCAAGAAAGAGGAGTCAGGACACCTCAGCAGACCAAGGGAAGACACTGGGGGCAACACTGAGTCTTTGAGGGTCCCTCAGCCCGGACAGCCGGTCACCTGGCTTCACCTTCCTAGGTACAAGTGTATGCAGCCAGAATTGACAACAGGTGGCACTGGGACTGCGGGGAACTGAGACCAGCTGGGGACCAGGCTGAGTCTGGGGGAGGCCAGGGATGGGCTGGGAAGTGGGGGGCAGGGCACCCTGCCTTTTGTTGGTGTTTCCCAGCCCTGGGGGAAAGGTGGTTGGGAATGAAGGGCTGTTTTTGCCTGTCCCTGCAGGTGCCTGGCAGCTGGGAGAATCAGGACTGCTCTAGCCTTTGAACGGGACCCTTTGTAGCAGGGAAACCGATCCCTCCATGGCCCCTGGCTCAGTGGTGGGGGCAGCAGCCAGCTTCCAGGGCCTGGAGCTCGAGGGTGGGGGGGTCCCCAGGGGACCCCATCACTACCCATCTGCCCCACCTGCCCTCTCAATCTGCCTATTACCTATAGCACCGACCCCTTTCCCAGAAGATGAAATAGTCCCAGACCAACCTGAGGCCATGGTTAGGAAACACTTCTCTCTCCAATGAAGGAACCCACTTTCCTGGGGCAATAACTGGGTGTTTAGGAGATTTGGTGGGGAGGTTTGGGGGGGACCATGGCTGCTAGTCCTAATTGAAAGAAAGGCCTCCCCAAGGGCAGGGTCAGTGAACTGCTTGTTGAGTATCAGCCAGGGTTTGCCTTCACTTTCCTCCTTGACATTGGAACTGCTCCCTCACGGATGGCTTCCCAGAGAGACCTGCCAGTCCAGTCAGGCAAGGGGGCCCAGGGAGCAGGTGACAGGAGCTGAGTCACGCCCTGCCCTGCCCGGGGCCTCTTCCTGAGTCCCCAGGGAAGGAGCAGAGTGTGCAACAGGTGCCCTCCCTGTTTGCACACCTGTGGGAGCCCCACCCCACATACACAGCCCCGGGAGGTGCCTTCAGACCCAGAACCTCCGAGAGTTTCCACCTCCTTGGCCTTGGCCCTTGAGGGAGGTTGGTTTTCACAAACATCTTTTATGCGGGTGACTGCCTCGTCCCCGTTTTAGTAACACAGGAAACGCGTGTTGGGTGCCGCCTGGGCGCAGGTACATGCGCTATACATACACCACCTTCAGTCATGCGTGAGGGAAGTATGGCGTTATCCCCATTTCACAGATGAGGAAGTGGGGGTTGCATAGTTTGCTAACAGTCAGCGTGGTTCAGTCAGAACTTGGACCCGAGTTGTCTGACCCCAGACTCCATGCTTGTAGCCACTACTTTGACTGGGAAGGGGGGAAGGGAGAGTAAACCCCACATCACCGGGGTGCCCGGTGGCCTCTCTGTGACCCCAGGACCAATCTGGGGTTTGCCCTTGCTCTCCAAGTCCGTTGTGTCCAGCTATGGTAGGTTGTGAAATATTTGCCAGGTGCTGGGTCCTCAGGCCAGCCCTCAGCTCTGGGGTGAAGCCGCTGTCTTTCCAGCCTGGGTGTGACGCTGGCCTCCCACCAACTCACGGTGCCCCAGCTGCTGCCCAGAGCCGGCCATCAGAACTCCTGTTCTTTACTTTTCATCCACTCTGATGCCTCACATGGGGACCTGGCAGTTCTCCAGGCTAAGCTGGTTTTTCTAGAATAGGTTCCTCTTCCACTTCTCCCCGCCTCTTCCTGGTCACAGCCCCTGGCCAGCATCCGGCAGTCCAGCCTCGAAGGACACCTGTCCCCACATGAGGTCACTGAAAGAGCTCAGAATTAGGGGACTGCAGGCTAGGCTAGGCCCTGCCTCCCTACTGTGACCTCTGTATTCATGGACAGGTCTCAGCCTTAATTTTCTTATCTGTAGAATGGGAATAATAATAAAACCCATTGTACCTTTGACAGATTCTACACCAAAAAAGCTTTGAATCCAGTAAAACCCTAGATAAACAGGATTCTCCCTTGACCTGGTTTATACTGTTTAATCCCACAGTGTAAGTCTTTATGTCCGTGCAGCGGGGGGCTAGGAAGAGAGTGAGACCTCTGGAGGCTGGCTGGTGGGATGGAGAACTGGCCCTGCCACCTGGCAGCTGCGTGACTCGGGGCAAATTACCTAACTTATGGAAAAATGGGAACAACGAGAACATCTATCCCATAGGCTGTGGCTGATGGTTATGATACAATGCGAGTGACAACTTTAGCAGTAGGTGGTCGGCACATAAGGGCGTGATTAAGTCATGTGACGGTGTCTCCCCTCCGCTCCCCGCCCCTACTTAGAAGTCATTCAGAGCAAGGCCTGTGTGTGGTTCCTGGAGGGGAGGAACCTGGCCCCAGGTCCAACCAGGTGCTGATTAAGTGCTGCTTTTGCCGTTGTTTTTTTTTAGATTTATTTATTAGACACACACACACACACACATACACGCACACACACGAGGACAAGCAGGGGGAGGGCCAGAGGGAGATGGAGAAGAGAGAGGATCCCAAGCAGGCTCCCTGCTGAGCACAGAGCCCCACCATGTGGGGCTCCATCCCATGACCCTGAGATCATGACCTGAGCTGAAACCAAGAGTACGGGAAACCGACTGAGTCACCAAGGCACCCCTGTTAAACACTCTTTTGATAAATAAGAAAGAGCTGAGATGATCCCCTGATAGAGGCTGAGGGAAGAGCTACCTCCTGCTCCCCCCGCCCAGGACCTCTCCCTCTGCTAAGCAGCTTTGTGAGGGGGAAGGGGAACCGCGGCAGTCCAGCAGCCTTCGCGCGAACCCGCGGGGCTGTGGGGTCCCCCAGATGGACCTTGTCTTATCTGGATGGGCAAGGAGGGGGCTTGCCGAGCCTGGGAGTGGGAGTCCTGTCTTCCAGGGACCCTCCTGCTCACTAGCTCGTGCTTAAACTCCAAATAGAATCCGAGCCAGCCAGAGAAGGGGATAAAATTAAATCCTTGATCATGATCAAGTGGTTAAAAAAAACCCATCACAGCCAGAGGCTCCTTCCCACTGCAGCCAGCTCTGCTTCAGAGCAAACGGGGAGGACAGGGGAACCGCTGAGCCCCCAGCCCCCAGCACCCTGCCCAGGCTGCCCTCCGTCGGCCCCTCCCAGGTCACAGATCTCGGGCTCTAGGCCTGGAGTTACCCTCCCCCCCACTGAACCCCAAGGAGTGGGATGAAGCCTCCACAGGCCTCAGGTAGTGGCTGCAGGTCGGGGAGGCCCCCCTGGGCTCTGGGCTCAGCTGCACAGACCTGGGTTCCCCTTCTGGCTCTGACAGTCACAAGCTTTATTTCGTTTGCGACAAGGTCCACCTGGAAGATGCCCTCAGCTCTGCAGCTTTGGGAAGGCGGAGGAACTGCTCCGGTTAATGCTCTTCCCCCTCGCAAACCTCCAGGTTTCTCTCCCAGTTGGGCTCGATCTTACGACCCTGAGATCAAGACCTGAGAGGAGATGGAGAGTCGGACGCTTAAACAACTGAGCCACCCAGGCGCTCCTAGTTACAGCTGTTGGAAGGGGCCACCTGTCAAGCCTGCTTCCCAGTCGGGAGCACGGGAGTGAGTGGTGATGGCACTACCTCCCGGTAGCTGCCGGGAGTCAGCCTCAGCGTGCCGCCCCGCAACTGCCCCCAACCCCCCGCCACACACACACACCCCCCATCAGGCAATAGGGGGTGTCCTGACTGGGGGAGAATTTCACAACCACAAGACTGACTGAAGGCCAGGCTCCTCCCTTCTGTCTCCAGGAACCAGGAGCTCAAACCCTGTGGGCCAGTGGGGGTGAGGGGAGGGTGGCCCCAGTTTCAGTCTCCCCGGAGGCAGGGGCTGCACTGTTGGAGGGCTTTCTTCTGACCAGGCCGGGGTGGGTTGAAACAGCCAAATGTCGGGGGCAAGACAGGCTGAGATGCCTGCTGCGGCCATGAGGCTCCCAGGCCTGGCTCTGTGCCTTCTGAACCCCTTCCCGGCCGCAGGGCTCCCTTCCGCAGCCCTGAGGCTGCCCCCCGAGGGGGAGCATGGTGGCTGTGCTGTGGGCACCTGGCAGGGCAGAGTCTGGGGTGACCGGGCAGGCCCCGGGAGCCGGGGGCGGGGGTGCTGTGAGGAGGGAGGACTGGGGTGGCCCTTGGCCTGGGAGCTGGACACAGGGAGAGGAAACAATGAGGCGGTAAAAATAGCTCCTTGTTTACCGTGGGCTGCACATCCTCATGCGGCCTTGTGTTTCTGTGAAAGGAAAACACCGACCACCCTGGGGAGCCAGGGCAGGACCCCTGGCCCCAGGCATGCTGGGGGCTCAGCTGTGCGTGGAGAAGGGGCCTGGTTGAGGGGACAGCGGGACAGGTCCCCTATGGGGCCAGCCTCCCCCTCGGCTGTTCCCACATACGCACCCCCTGCCGCAGTGCTCAAAGCAGCCTCACAGTGCTTTGAGGCTCCCGGGCCTCCGTGGGCCACTCCTGACACAGCCGCCTCCACGCTCCCTCAGCAACAGCCCGGCCCACCCACCCTCGCCAGCCCACTGCTCCTGCTGGCTCATCCCTCGGGAATCTGTCTGGGCGTGCTGGTTCAGCATCCCAGGAGAAGGTGGTCTGCGGGCTTTCCTCTGGCTGAATCACCTCCCACACCCCATCCAGAGCTGCCCCTCCCTGGGAGGGGCAGCCCGGACTCTGGTCCTTAAGGTCTCTATCCAGAACCTTCCTTCTTCATAGCTCTCACAGATCCTCCCAGCTCATGCGGCTTGCTCCAGAGGGGGTGAGCCCTGAGCCATCTGGATGCCCCCCCAGACTTCTCCAGACTCCCGGAGAGTTAACCTGACCCAGCTGCGCCCCTACACCAGTCGGGAACTCCCAACCAAGGACCTGCCATGGGCAAGCCGACTAGACGGGGATGAGAGGAGGTGGCCTTGCCCTGTGGTCTCCGAGGCCACTGGGGTGGACTGACCTGGAGACAGGCTGCCACAGAGCAGCATCCCACGGGGAAGCAAAACCCTGGTCACTGAGGAGGCAGACCAGGGCTGGAACCCCCAGGCTTGTCCGCAAGGAGCTGAGGTGGTCAGGAGGGCCCCTCAGAACTCCGGCACCTGCCCGTGGGCCACCCTCTTCGCGGCCACTCTGTGTGGCTCACGCTGGGGTCAGGGCAAAGTAGTGGCAGAGGCCTGTGTGTGCCCTGGCTGGGGCCCGGGTCCGCTCCAGCGGCCAGGCGGAGAGAAGGCAGTGGAGGGGCCCTGGAAGCTGCTTCAGAAGGAGCAGACATTTAGAGTGACGTGTCAGGGCAGCTCCCAGAGTTCAGGCAGGAGCCTGGGGGTTGCAGAAAAACCGGGGGCACGCCATGACCTGCCTAGCCTGGGGCATCCCTGCCAGAGCTGGGTGGGCCTGCTCGTGGTACCTCCTGCAGCTCCAGGCTCTGTGACCTCCTCAGGGCCCCAAGCATTTGTCTGGGGGAAGGAAAGACAAAAGTATCCTGTCTCCCGCTCTGAGCTCTGAGACGCCAGGAGGACAACAGGCTCCTGCTTGGGTGTGGAGGGCAGAGAGGCTTAGATTAAGCTCTTCAAGGTCATTTGCCAGCCGAGGAGGCTGGGGGGATGAGAAGAGGGTGGGGCCCTGCAGACAGAGCGGGGACCACCATCAGTCCCTGACCTCGGCTGATTCTGTCCCATGTGTTCGAGCCTCAGTTTCCCAGCTGTAAAATAGGGTCGCTCCTCGGATTCCCCCCGCTCCCTGCCTTCCAAGCATGGGGAAGCGTTGGGTCCCCCGTCTGCCTTTCCAGTGAGTGTGGCCTTGACTGGCTTTAGCCAATGGAGTATGGGTGGAGGTGATGGGTCATTGCAGGTAGAAGCTTGAAGAGCCGCTTGAGAATGTTCCAGAGGCTGCTGCCTGTCCACCTGGGCCCTGGCAAAGCCCCAGCCCCACAAGCGAGCAAGGAAGTGTGTGGTTCTGTGCCCTGGGGGTCTTGGGTCTGCCTGTGTCTGCACCATTGGCTGGCCTCTCTGGGTCACTGCATTGCCTCAGGGATCTCGAGCCTCAGAAGCTGGGTCGCTTCTGACTCTTGCTGTTCCTGAGAATACTCTGTTCCACGCCCAGCTCCACGGCTTCCCTGAAAAGTTGCGTCCAGGAGCTACTCGCTGTCTGGAACTTGAGAAAACACCAAGGACACCTCCTGCCCAGATCCCCACCCTGGGTTCTAGAAGGGCAGGGGCTGCCCTTTGCACTCAGGATACAGATCTATCGAGGGCTCCCTATCAAGGGCAGCCCCGGGCCTCAGGGCCCTGGCAACCTCTGGCCTCCTCCCCCCTCCCCACTCCCAGCCTCCTGTCCCTGTCCCTCAGACACGCCAGCCCACCCCACCTCAGAGCTCGTGCATGTCTTCCCTTCGCCTGTACCGCTCCTCCCACACCCCTGAATCCTCAGTTTTTAGTTGTCAGCTTAAATGTCACCCCCTGCCTTAGACTCCCCGGGCTGCTGTAACAAAATCCCACACATTGGATGGCTTATAAACGGCAGAAATTTGTTTCTCGCAGTTCTGGAGGCTGGAAGTCCAAGATTAGGGTGCCTGCGTGGTCGGGTTCTGGTGAGAGCCACCTCCCGGGTCCTGTCTCCCCTCTGTGTCCTCCCGTGATGGGACGTCCAAGCGAGCTCGTGGGCTCTCATTCACAAGGGGGCTCTACCCCCGTGACCTAATCCCTTCCCCGAGGCCCTCCTCCTAACACCGCCACATAGGGGATGAGGATTTCAACATATGAAATTGGGAGGAGCACGAACCTTCAGACCATAACACCCCGTCAGAGGACTTTTTTTTTTAAAGATTTTATTTATTTGAGAGAGAATGCATGAGAGAGAGAGAGCGAGAGAGCAGGGGGAAGCAGCAGAGGGAGAGGGAGAAGCAGACTCCCCGCTGAGTAGGGAGCCCGACGTGGGGCTCGATCCCAGGATTCTGGGATCATGGCTTGAGCCATAGGCAGAGGCTTAACTTAATTGACCGAACACCCCAGGCACCCCGCCCTCCCCCCACAAGGATCTTTTTTTAAAAAAGGTTTTCTTTATTTATTTGAGAGAGAGAATGAGAGATAGCATGAGAGGGGAGAAGGTCAGAGGGACTGCTTCTCCCCTACTGAGCTGGGAGCCTGATATGGGACTCGATCCTGGGACTCTGGGATCATGACCCGAGCTGAAGGCAGCCGCTCAACCAACTGAGCTACCCAGGCGCCCTCCCCCAACGGATCTTAACTGACCTGCTGTATTTTGTTTTCTACCCTCTGACGTGCTCTGTTTTCTTTATCTGAAACATCTGCTTGTTTCTCTCTCTAGCTCCAATTGGAAGGTAAGCCTGTGGGAGAAGGCCACCGGAGCCACATGCAGGGGGCAGCAGTGGTCCCTAAAGGGAAGAATGCTGGGTGTTCAGGGACAGGCTGTCCACTATCAGGACAGCTGAACCCTCTGTGTCAGGAAACCCCATGGTGATGCCAACCCGGGTGCTCAGCCAGCCTGCCATGGGGGAGAGGAAAAGGAGGGGGAGGAAGGAGACTCTCCCATTGAGCTGGAGATCAGAGCTTTCTTCTTCTCCATTCCGCCCTGGCTTTGCCATCCTAGAGGGGTGCTGTGGTGTCACGCAGCCCTGTCTGAAGTGGCAGCTGTCCCACAAAGGTAAAAGAAGGCTGGAAAATGCATGCTGTACACATTCGTCTGGAGAGTCATAATATAGTGGAGGTTCTGAGAAGTCCTGCGACAAAGACATCCATTTCATTTAGCTTCTCCTTTATCTATTTGACCGCAGAACTCTGAAGTTTCTTATGTATTCCTAGAATATTCCATAAGAACTACTCTTGTGGAGGAAGAGTGCAAGGTATGAAATCAGAACTCAAGTTCCGAGTCCTGCTTGTTCCTTGTGTCTGACCTCTCCAAGCCTGGGCTTCCCAGTAAAATCAGTGGTAATACCAACCCGGGCAGGGTTGTTGTCAGTGTGGAACGAGAACAGGCCTTTGATAAGTATCTCCTGACCTACAAAACACTGTGCAACCCCCTGAGCATTATAACTGGCTTAACCTAGGAAATAACATACGATTCCAAGGTAAGGGGAGGCCAAAGGGAAAGGCAGTGACTCATCCAAGACTGGCCAAGCTGGTGACTGGTTAGAGTCGGACTCCACGGGGAGGGAGTAGGAGCTCCAGCAGCAGTACCGTGAAGAATGAAGGCCCAGGGTCCAGGAGAACAGAGGGGACACTGATGGGGGGCAAGCCCCGGGAACAGGTGTCTGGCGGGAGGGAGGTGCTGACGATCCCTGGTGATCCCTTCTTGAGACTTCTGAGCAGACAGCAATGCTGGTGTCCACTCTCCTTGTCCCCCCAACCCCGGGGGACTCTGCCTGGAACAGAGTGGGCCTATGAGTTTGCCTGGAACAGAGTGGGTCTATGAGTTTGCCTGGAACAGAGTGGGTCTATGAGTTTGCCTGGAACAGAGTGGGTCTATGAGTTTGCCTGGAACAGAGTGGGTCTATGAGTTTGCCTGGAACAGAGTGGGTCTATGAGTGTGCCTGGAACAGAGTGGGTCTATGAGTTTGCTCGGGCTACCTCAGTGAAGTCCTGTAGGAGCTCAACCAACAGACAGGTACCGTCTCACGTTCTGGGGGCCAGAAATGCAAAATTGAGGTGTGAACAGGGTTGGCTCCTTCCAAGGGCTGTGTGGGACAACGTGCTCTAGGCCTCTCTCGGCTTCTCCCTTGTCTCTTCATATAATCTTCCCTCTATGTGGCTAAATTTCCCCGTTTTATGAGGATGCCAGTCATTTTGGATTAGGCCTACCCCAGTGACCTCATTTTAACTCAGACGATGTCTGTAAAGATCCTATCTCCAAAGAGGGTCCCATTCCGAGGTACTGGGGGTTAGGACTTCAGCATCTGTTTTTTTCGGTGGGACGCCATCCAACCCATAACAGCGGGCATTTTCCCCAGCGGGTACCTCCCTCCCTCTCACCAGCCCAGTTCCTTGGCCGAAAGCATGTGGATTCTGGCCTGCCGGAAGAGAGAGCCCATAATCGTGTTAATTGCCACAATGCTAGATCTGCAATTAATCTGCCATGGGAACAAAGAGCAAATGCACTAATAGCACGTAATTGGACCTAAACCACACCCTCGGCAGAGCGGTGCGACCGAGCTCTGCTGTTTATGCTCCTTTTCAAATTAGCGAAGATGAGCAAATTAACATCCGCTTCTCCTCCACCCTGCTCAGAGGGGAGCTATGGGGGGACCTCAGGAATGGGGAACGGATGGTGGGGCACCCTGGTCAGATCCTGTGAGAGCCGAGCACCTGGGCCTGACCTTTGGAACCAGACGCAAGTGAGGACTTAGTAAGCAATCCAGACCTTTCCTCAAGTTCTGACATCACGACAACCTGTCTGGGTCTTGGCCGATGCCTGGCCCTGGGGTGGCAGGGATTCTTGTGATTGGGGCGTGTGGAGTGACTCACCAATGCTTCGATTCTCTGGGGCCCTGGGGCACGTTTGAGTCCCTCTGGAGGCTTGAGGCTTGAGGCTTAAGTGCCACAGCTCTCTTCCACCATTCCTGGGGTGGAGGCCAAGTTCAGAGGCAGGCGGCAGACGCCCTCTGAAGGACCGATAAATGCTCTTGGCCTCTCTGACCTCCCAGCATGCAGGCCTGACTGGCCTGTGTCTCTGTGGCTCCAGGGACTGGCTGTCTGGGGCCTGCCCTGCCCAGGCTTGCCTCCTTCGCCTGGAGGCGGCTGGCATGAGCTTCAATCTCAACGTGTCCCATTGCCTGCCCAGCTAGTGCCAGGCAGAGCCTCCCCGCCCCCCGTTGCGTGGCTGGAGCTCCTTGTCCTCGGTCTCCCCATCTGCCTCTCCCCTCTTCCTCCAGCTCCCAAGTAAAGGCAGCACGGACTCAGCCTGCAGCCTGTAGGTCAAGTTCCCTTTCTTCATCCACCAATCACCGCACCTTGCTGGGCCTGTGGCCAGGGGGCCAGTGGCAGTAGGATTCACAGACTCTTCCTGCCCCTGCCTCCGTGGACCCAGGCAGAGGGTGACACCTGGCCCTACATGCTCTGAGCTTTCCTGCAGTTTGCCTCCCTGTCCTTCCCAGGCTGGGCCGCCCTCCTCCTTGCTCCTGCCAAGCCAGGCCCAGCAAGGCTCACTGAGAATTCTCCCAGACCTATCTGCCGCCAAAAGATTGCTTCCTCCAACAGACAGCCCCCTCATTTGCATCCCTTAAATCAATGCCCTCAGCTGCTCAAAGCCCAGCACTGCCACCTTGGTGAGGTTGGCTCAGGAGGGGAGAAGAGGCAGGACTCTCCACCCCCTTTCCTGCTGCCCCTTGAGCCCAAGGGGAACTGGGAACTGGAAACAGGAGGCACTTGGGAGTGCTAAAAGGGGCGGGAGCAGAAGTCCCTTTCCAGGTAAGGTTCTCTTCCCCTGCTTTTCCTGCAGGCTGAACAGACAACGGGACAGGACGGTGCCAGGCCTGTGTCAACAAGGCCTGCTGGGATATTCCAGGCCCTGAACGTGACCGGGGCTTTGGGTCAGGACCAGAGGGAAGGGAGGCTCTGGGAGGAAGCCACCTACCTCATCCTCCCTGGTCAGACATGCCAGGGCTCAGGTCTCAGGGTTCTTAAAGAACCAGCAGGATTTGGGGCAGCAGAGAGAAGAGGGTTAATCCCCCCACCTCTCCCTGTCCACATGTGACCAAACACGTCCTCACTGGAATGATCACCAGCATCCACTGAGCACTGACAATGTGTTCAGCATAGTGCTGAGTCCTTCCATGCTTCACACTTAATCCACACGGTGTCCCTATAAGGCCCGTGTCATTATGATCCGCATTTTATAGATGACAAAACAGAGGAGAGGCCACCGAGCAAGGAACTGGCAGAATTTGGGTTAAGTGAGAGAAGGTCCAAGAAAGGATGAGTAATCAGGCAAGGGAGAAGGCCATGTCTGCAGGGGTGTGAGGGCGGGAGCCAGCCTGAGGTCAACAGGACAGGATGGTCCTTATGCAGAGGGGACGTCTTGGCTGCCCTTTGGGATGAAGCAGGAGGCCTGGTCCTTGGTCAGGGCATCTGGTTCCCCTCATGCCCCGCTGAACTTCCTGGCTCCCTCCTGACCACCCACCATACCATGAGCCAGACGGGGATCAGCCAAGCAGTTCTCCCATCTTGATGTCTTCTGACCTTCCAGGGCCATGCAGAAACTTCTACCATCAGGCAGCCTCTGTGAGATAGTAATGTGGGTAAGAGCCTCTGCTTTGGAGTCAGAAAGATGTAGGTTCAAATCCCGACTCTCCAACTTTGCTGTGTGGCCTTGGGCAAATTACTTACCCTCTCTCAGCCCCAGTGTTCTGCTCTGTAAAGGAAGGATATTGATGGGGTTCATTGCTGCTGGCATGGAATCAGACAAGGCACATAGAAGTCATCAGGCAGGGTCGGCCCACAGCAAACACTCTGTGAGCTCTTCATCTCCGGGGGTGGTCAATCCCGGCTACCCCGGTGAGGAGGGAGAAAAAGAGAAGGAATCCTGAGCAAGGAAACGAGCCGGAGACTTGAAATGGCCAGAGATCCTGAAGTCTGACTCTTGATTTTTATTGGTGCTTGCTGGCCCAGGGAGTTTGAGGGGCAAGGAAAAAGCACAAAAAGGCCAGAGGAGACTCACCTGAGGCCCGCTGAGCCACTTCTCCACTTAACCCCTCTGAACTGCTTCCCATCAGTTAAATAGGGATGAGTGAAAACCTCTGCCAGGAAGATTGCCATGAGGTCCCAGAGTGTAGAGAAGCCCTTCAGAAAAAAGGGGGGGGGGTGCAAACTGTAAAGTGCTCTGTGAACAGTTATTTTTTTATTTTATTTTATCATCATCATTATTATTATTTTTAGAGAGGGAGAGGAGCATCAGGGGAGATGCAGCAGGAGAGAGAAAATCTTTTTTTTTTTTTTTAAGATTTTATTTATTTGAGAGAGAGTAGGAGCTAGAGAGAGAGCACACACAGAGGGAGAGGGAGAAGCAGGACTCCCCGCTGACTAAGGAACCTGATGTGGGACTCGATCCCATGACCCTGGGATCATGACCTGAGCTGAAGGCAGAGGCTTAACCAACTGAGCCACCCAGGCATCCCAGGAGAGAGAATATCTTAAGCAGACTCCACACCCGGCACAGAGCCCAATGCGGGGCTCCATCTCACAACCCTGAGACCATGACCTGACCTGAAATCAAGAGTTGGAGGCTTAATTGGCTGAGCCACCCAGGCACCCTGGGAAAGCAGTTATAACCATCATCATCTCCTCAAACTTTTCAAAGCATAGTCACATATATCATCCGCACGTTGAGAACAGTTACTGCTAACTGAGCACCTACCACGTGCTCCACACAGAGCTAAAGCCTTGATATGCAACCTCTCATTCAATCTTCTCAGTGATCCAAAGCGGGTATGATTACCGTGTGCCCATTTTACAGATAAGGAAACTGAGGATCATAATAATTGGGCTGTCTGATCTTTTCTGCTAATAACTGGAGCCCAGGTCTGTCTGAACTCAGATGATGTAAGACATTCCACCTATTTTTTTAAACTACTTTATCCTACCCTGCCCCCAGTCCCAGGGTATATGAAGGAACAATGGATAGAACCGAGGTTTAGTGCAACTTCCACTAAGCGAGAACAGTGGCCACGCTCCTTCGTGGTCCCGGGGAAGCTGTGCTCTTCCTGCCCCTGCCTTTCCCTTCTCTCTTACTCCTTCCCAGACACCTAGCCCAGTCCTGTCCCCTGGGATGTTGTGTGCAGAACCTCTGTGTCCACAGAGGGACTGTGCTTGTCTGTATGCTGTCTGTGTGTTTTGTGCACCAAGTGTATCATTCGTGCTGCAGAATCAAAGAACCACCCCTCCCCTCCCCCACAAAGAAGAGTGAGTAGGTCCTGTGCCTTTCCCAGCTGCCCATCCAAAGAGAGGAGGAGATGATGCTGTGTGTTACCTTGGGGAAAAGCATGCCACAGAAACCCTAATCCTTGTCCCACCTTTTGGGGTTGCAAAAGCAAGCTGCCTAGCTTCTATGGGAAAGAAAGAAGGAAATTCCTTCTTTGGAAATTCTTAGCAGCTAGTGATAGCTGATGTTGCCTGCGTGGGAATGCCAACTTCCTTTGCAAACAGAGAGCCATAGAAAGCACTAAAGGGAGTCTGAAACAAGCTGTCAGGCCTCAGCCTGACTTCCTGGAGACTACAGGGATGTCCCTTCCTAAGTCAGGGCTTCTGCCACTGCCAGAGAGGCACAAAGCTCTGAGCCATGGACAGTAATGAACAATAATGATAGCGACAGTTGTGTGTTGGCTCGTCTGTTCCTCGTCTATTCCTACCCCCCAGGGAGGCAGGCACTGACTTATCTCTGTCTCATAGATGAGATACTGAGATTGGAGAGATGAAGTGCCTTACCCAAGGGGTAGAAATCCACACAGTTAGCAAGAAACACACAAAGGCTCACTGCGGCTCTCTTTGTCAAAGCAAAAGATTAGAAACAGCCCATCAGTGAGGGGGAAATAGTCACCAACAGAGGACTGATTCGGTCAAATCCGGGACATCCACGGGAAGGAAAACATATGTATGCACGTCAGATGTATAAACTTTACCCGTATGTCACACTTCTGACACCAAATGTGTAGGTTTTCCAAATCAAGCAATTCTCTGGTTCTCTGTGGACACCAGCTAGGTGTGCTACAGTTAAATTCAGTTCTGACACTGAACTCACTGAACTCCCTGACACTGAACTTAAGGGCTCACTCTCCCACTGCCCCTGCTTTATTTTCTTTCTAAAATTTACTCCCGTTTATTTTCTTATTTTTATTTTTTAAAGATTATATTTATTTATTTGACAGAGAAAGACACGGGGAGAGAGGGAACACAAGCAGGGGGAGTGGAAGAGGGAGAAGTACGCTTCCCACTGAGCAGGGAGCCCGATGCGGGGCTCGATCCCAGGAGCCTGGGACCATGAACTGAGACAAAGGCAGAGGCTTAATGACTGAGCCACACAGGTGCCCCTCCCCCCCATTTATTTATTTATTTATTTAAGATTTGATTTATTTATTTTGAGAGAGAGAGAGAGCGCGCACAAGCAGAGGGAAGAGGCAGAGGGAGAAGCAAGCTCCCTGTTGAAGAAGGAGCCTGATGCTGGACTCAAACCCAGTGCATGACATACACACACAACATATGGACAACATGCAGGATCATAACCTGAGCTGAAGGCAGACGCCCAAACAACTGAGCCATCCAGGCGCCCCCACCACCCCCACTTCGGATGCCAACTGCAAGTAGTGGGCTCCTAGGTGACTCCCACTTCTGTCTAACTTGGCTACTTTTCCAGGGATTCCCATGGCCGCCTCCTCAGCTTCAATATTTTGCCATAAGGGCTCTCAAAACTCAGGGAAATGCTTTACTTAAATTTACCAGTTCATTACTAAGACTATTATAAAGAATGCAAGTGAACAGCCAGATGAGGAGCATGTAGGGCAAGGTGTGGGAGGGTCCCGAGCACTGGAGCATTTGTCCCTGTGGAGTTAGGGTGCACCACTGTCCCGACACGTGGATGTGTCCACCAATCCAGAAGCTCTCTGCTTCCTGTAGTTCAGGGGTTTTGGAGAGATTTCATCACATTGGCATGATTGATCACTAATTTGATCTCCGGCCCCCTTTCCCCCAAACTAGTGGGGGTAGGGGTGTGAAAGTTCCAAGCTAATCATGGCTTGCTTATTCTAGTGACCAGCTCCCAACCAGGAGCCATCTGGGAGCCTGCCTAGAGTTGCCTCGTTACAACAAAAGACAAAAGATGCTTCTCTCACCCAGGAAGTTCCAAGGGATTTAGCAGCTCTGTGCTAGGAATTGGAGATGAAGACCAACTATCTATTTCTTATTATATCAGAATAGCACCCCCCACAAGAGAGTGCAATGCAGCTCTGAAAGGGATACTAGATGGGGCCATCTCCAGGGTATTTTATTAATTGAAAAAAAGCAAGATGTGGATGGGATATGCTTCTTTTTATCTAAGAAAGGGGAGAGAAGTGTATTTGAAGCCTTGCTTGTATTTAGAAAACCCACAGTGGAAGGATAAGCCAAAAACAGACAGAATGGTCATTTTAAGGAAGAGATGGGAGGTGCAGGCAGGAATGGAACCAGACTTTACTGAGCACCTTGTTTTCTGGATTTGCTTTTGGAGCCTTGTAACTATTTACTATGGTCGTAAAATAAAATTAAATGGAAATTCTGCAAAAGGAAAGGAAATGGCTAGAGATGGGTTTGAGCCCAGGGTAGGGGGCAACTAGAGTCTCTCCTGCTTTTGCCCCTCTTTGACTATCCCTTCTCACAGCCGCAGAGACACCTGGCCAGGCCACCAGAAGGCAGGGACGGGGTCAGATCTGGAAACTTCTGGGGCTCCAGGTGGGCCCTAGTGGTGGTGCTGGGGGCTATGGTTTTAGTATTTTGGGGGCATTTGATCGGTGGCTCTCATCAAGATTCCCACAGCCGCCTTCTGCTGCATCCCGAAAGTGGGTCATTTTCCAAGCGTATCATTCATAGTGACCACAACAGTGGCTTACTGCCTCTAGCTCAGTCCCACCAGCACTGGCAGTTCTAACGTCCCACCTGATAGGGGTTCAGCTTCCTGGCAAGGAGTTTTCCTGCATGTGACCATGTTTCCTCCTCTCAGCAACCCTGGACCTGGGAATAACTGTCCTGGTGAGAAACCCAGGCTGGATGAGAATGCCTCCCATGGCTCCAGAAGAGCTGCCAGGTGGCAGGGTCCCACCTCTGACTGTGGCGGACCAGGCTGATGACTTCAGGCTGTGGGATCCTGCATAGGGCTTTTTCTCCCCCCTTTGGTATTTGAGGTGTCATTTCCTATAGAGGCTGAGGCATTGTTTGGGGCTCAGACCTACATGGAACTGACTCCCAGGTGTCCTGCTTTTCATCAATGGGCTCTTCATCAAACGTTACATTTTTCTCATCTAGAACAATAAAAATACCTTCTGGAAAGGTTGTCGGAGGCATAAATGAAATGTCCCCAGTAAAGAGCTTACTAGAGACTGTTGTCATTAGCACGAATCATTACAAAAGACTCAGCACCCTGGAAATTCTGGGTTCTTCTACCTATCGCAGAGATGGATTGACTTTATGCTCAAAAGCTCAAGTCTTGGGATGCCTGGGTGGCTCAGTTGGTTAAGCAGCTGCCTTCGGCTCAGGTCATGATCCCAGCTCCTGGGATCGAGTCCCACATTGGGCTCCTTGCTCGGCGGGGAGTCTGCTTCTCCTTCTGCCTCTGCCTGCCACTCTGTCTGCCCGTGCTCGCTCTCTCTCTCCCTCTCTCTCTGACAAATAAATAAATTAAAAAAAAAAAAAAGCTCAAGTCTTCCTGGGCCTGGTTATCAAAGCCTCCTCCTTTTCCTCCCATGTCTGACCCTGACTAGGACAAGCCTGGGGTGCTGCCTCATCTCCCACTGCTTCTGGGACCCCTGCTGCTGCTGCTGTCTCAGCGGCTGTCTCCGCTTAGGAGAGACCGCGCTCTGCTAACTATTAAGTCTGGATTGATCCCCATCTCAGGGCCATTTTGAGGATTAACTAATCCATCACATGGAGACCTTTGGAAAGGGCCAATATGGCTGAGGCTATTGTCAGGCAGACCAGAAACTGGGTTCACTGGTTTCCCTGGCTTCCAAGGCGTTCTGGCTGAGCCCTGCTGCTGGACGAACTCTCCTCTGGGCAAAATCTCAGTGTGCACAGGTGGCACTGAGCTCACCAGCCGTCTGCCTGCCCACCTGCTGCTGAACCTTTTCGATATACCTCTTTGTTTCTTTAAGGGACAGTGAGGGTAAGAAGATAAAGGGATCAGGATTCTAGACACCAAAGGGCTTTTGTTTGTGTTTCTAATAGAACTGGATACATTACGTTTTCCCTCTCTGCATCAGCCTATTGACTCAAGACAAAGGTCTGAGATTATACCTTTCTGATTTTATGTTTTGTATATCTCAAAGGTCCCCGGAAACCTACAGGGGGTGTTTTTTATCCTCTGAGGTATGATCGCCACAATACAAAAATGAATACAGGAATTCATTGCTGAGTATTTATTGAGTGCCTAGTGTAGGTTCAACAGTATACAAGCAGTTTAGAAGATCCCTGAGGGAAAAAAAAAGAGAAGTTCCTGTGTGTTTACACCCACTGCATACAAGGCTCTGTGAGGCACTTTCATTGCATCATCTCATTTAATTCTGACACTCCAGGAAATAGGTATTGCTATCCCATTTCACAGGTGAGGAAAGAGACTCAAAGTTCCGTGACTTGTTGAGATCATTCAGAGTAGAAGCAACCAGAGTTCCTGCCGGTGTGTCTGACTATACTCTCTGGGTCCTTTCCACTAGAAGACAGTGGGGAGCAGAAAAGGACACACATGGGGCACACGGTAGCAGATTATCAGTCCTGGACTGCCTGGTTCAGAGCCAGTGGGGACGAAGGACGGACGGCCTGATGGTCCGGAGGACTTCCTGCAGGAGAGAGCCCAGGTGTGACTCAGAGCAAAGGTGGGGGTGGGAAGTGCTACCTAATGTTGGCTCTGGGTGGCAATGAACTTGAGCACAGACTGTGTTGAGAGAGCAGGCCCTGAGGTCAGCTGGGTGGGACCTGAGGTTGAGGGGTAGGAAGCCTGGCAGAGCTGTCTGGACCAGATAAAGTGGCAACAAGGAGCTCGAAGGAGCCGGAGGGGGAGGGAAGCAAAAGCTCCAAGCTTTCTTGGAGAGGATGATTCTGCAGTGCTGGCTGGAAGGGGTGGAGCTGGGGGGCCTGGAGATGGTAGGGGCCAGGCAGGTACCTCGGGAGGGGTCCACCCAAGGGCAGGCCAGTCCTCTTGGACCCAGGGAAGGGGGTGGCAGGGGAAGGAGAGATGGACCCTGCAGGCTTTGGTAGAGGATGCCTTTGAGGGACAAAGGACAGGGAGGCACATATTCCATTACAGGAAGCTTTGAAACTCCCATCAGGTCAGTCATGCCTCTGTTCACTGCTGTTCAAGGTCTTCCTGCGACCAGTAGAATCATCGGCCACAAACACACCTCACACTCTGGCCTGAATCTACTTTTTGGGCTCTTCCCCCACTACCCTCCTAGATAAGTCCTCCCCTCGCCTCCTACTAATCCCAGCCTCTAAAGGGGCCCACCTCCTGAACCCCACCCGAAGCCGGCCTCAGCAAAGCCCGCCAGCCTGGTGGACCCTCTTAGCTATCACTATGACTATCACAGTGTTCCAATCACCTTGGATAGCTCTTCCCGCACAGTCTTGGATGATTCATGTTTTGTTATTTAGCTTTTGCTGTTGGGGTCTCCCTAACATCACCTCCCTGGCCTTGAGGGCTCAGTGTTGTTTTCCCTGTAGTTGTCACAACTGGGGATGTCATTTTGCCTTTCGGTCTTTGTTCCCTCATCTGCAAAATGGGGCCAGTAATGTCTCGCAGCGTCTGGCACAGGAACCCATCCATGACTGTGCCAGTCCTTTCCTCCAGCGTGGGGTGGTCCCAGGGGCGGAGGGAAGGTGGGGGAACCAGGACAGAAGGGGAGGAATCCAGCCTGGGGGAGGATCCCTTCTTCATCCATCTGGATCTCTGCATTTCTAAGGGACTGCTGGCATCACGCTAAGATCATCTAGAAAGGGCACGTACAAGCCATCTTTAAAAAGCCATCACAGATTTCTCCAGCAAAGGAAGGAATCTGGACTTACAAAATCAGGCGGACCCTCCCCCCGGCCCGTCCCCAGCAGCCAATGCCCCCTCCCAGGGCTGAACCACCGCAGCACGTGCTGCGCGGTCCTTGATGTTTACAAAGTGCGTTTCGCTGACCTCCATCTCCTTGAAAACCTTTCACGACCCCGCAGGCTCCCTGTCATCACCTCCGTTTGGCAGAAGAGACCACCAGGGCTCTGGGAGGCGACGTGCCTTCCCCGAAGTGGCCCGGCGTGTTGGCGCTCAGGTTCCCCGGGCTGCACCCTCCAGCGGGGTCTGCCCGCCGCGGGGCTGGGGGTGCGAAGGGCTGAAAGGCGGGCGCTGGCCCCAGGGTACCGCTGGTCGGGCTCGGGAGCCTGGGGGCGCGCGTGGGGGATGAGGGAGGGATGCCCTCGGCCGCAGCGGGGGCAGGGCGTGCAGCCCCCAGACATCTCGCCGCCTCTCGGGAGGTACCCCAGGCGCGGCCCCGGGGGCGCGCGCTCCGGGCTCCGCCGGCGATTCGAAGCGCGCGCCCTGCCCCCGCCGCGCCCCCCCGCGCGCGCCCCACTCCGCCTCTCCCTCGCGTGCGCGCCCCTCCCGCCGCCACCCCGCCCCTCCCGCTCGCGCGCGCGCCCCTCCCGCCGCCACCCCGCCCCCGCCGGTACCCTCGCCGGACCCGAGAGAGCGCGCCGCCGCCATCTTAGTTGCTGCCGCCGCCTCCAGCCAAGCGCTTCCTCGGCGGAGGGGAGGGCGCCCGCGGCCCGAGCGCGCGGCCCAGCGTCGCGGCGGCGGCTCGTGGGACCCCGGACTCGCCGCGGCGCGAAGCAGCCGGCCCCGGGCCGCGAGAGCCCTGCAAGGCGCCCCGCGCGCGTGCCTGCCGCTCCCGCCTCGGGCCGGCCGCGGCGCCGGGAGCCGGAGCGATGCTGCGCCGCGCTGCGCCCGAGCTGGCCCCAGCCGCCTGGCTGCTGCTGGCCGGGCTGCTGAGCGGCGGCGGGGTCTGGGCCTCGCGAGGTAAGCGGCGGGCTGGGGCGGGCCCGGGGGAGTCGGGGCGGGCGCCGGGCGCCGGTGAAGCCGGGCTGCGTGTCCCGGCGGGGCGCCGGGCCCCCGGGTGGCGGCCGCGCGGGTCTGGCGGGACGTGCAGACGGGCGCGAGGGTCGGTCCCCGTCCTCCGCAGCGCCGGAGGCGGGGGCGCACCCGGTGAGAGGCCGTGTGCGTGTGTTGTGTGCTCACTCGTGCATCAGGCCGGGGTGCACGCACTTTTGGCGTGCGCTTACATAAGAGCCCACTCCTCCGCATCCCTGCCGGGGTCCCGGCTCTCTGCCGCTGCGCCGCGGGCGCCGCATCCTCGCCCCTTTCCGCCTCCCCCCGGGGTCCTTTACATCTTGTCTGTTTTCAGACGGGCAGCCGTGAAACTTCTCGCTCCCCTCCGAGGAGGTTTACGGTCGCGGGCTCACCCCGCGTTCGGAATCTGCCTCTCCTCACCCCCGACACCTTGGTGCAGTTTTTCTGACCGTGATTTACATCGCTCGGGGGATTTCAGATCCTCAGCAGAAGCCTCCCTGATTCCTCAGGGCCGACATTATTGTACTGTTACTTGGGGGGGGGGGGGGAAGCATTTCTTAGCGAATTGATTGTTTTGTTGTTGTCTTAACCTTCATCCGCTTAACCTTTTGAACAGTGCACGCTCCCTGATACTGGCTGGTCTTGCCAGCGAAAAGCTTACGCATTGCAGATGCGTGCTTCCGAGTGGATCTTGGAATCGTAAACATTTTCCTTGGCCTTGGAGCAAAGTAATCTAGGTGTAGTCTGGAGAGGACTTGGATCTATTCTTCTGATTTTTAATTTTTCATAAAAAGCCTTGAGGAGGGGAGACCTAACGAAAGTCTAGATGAAACAGTCCTATTTCGTATTAGCAGACTTTTAAAAAATCCTCATTTTTCTCTTCCTTGGCGTGACAGACGGAGAGAAGTATGGTGTTCAAAAATTAAAGGGCAGAAGAGGCAAATGCATCTTTTGTTCTGTGTTCCTTTCTTCACATGGGGGATGATGAACTTGGAATACTTCATCTCTAACATTCTGTGCACTGTCATAGTCAAGTCTCAGTCACTAAGTATCAAATCGCTCTCAGTTTGATTTTTAAAAGTTACATCAAGCTGAGTTTGAAATGGTCTTTCCAGATGTGGAATGGAGGTCTGAAAGTCTGATCTGTCCAAGAGAAAATGTCAAAGTTCTGCTTCTCTTGGGGAAAACCCACACATTTCAAAAATATGTGCTTGGATTGAGTATTTTTGGGAACAGTTCAAATATATTTCGTTTAGTCAGTGATAACATTTCTTGTTAAGATCCATATTTTCTTGTCATTCACCTCCATTTGCTATTTATTATTGAATTACTTGGGTTATTCAACAAATATAAATTTCATTTATCAGGTATCTTCACTGTGGTGGACTGACAAATCTTATGTGAAAGATGTTGAATACTGAGTCCTTTGTCATCAGCTGACTTTCTAAGCTTTTCTTGGTGCATTTATAGTATTTAAGGATAATTAGTCTTCAAAATAAAAACACACTTTAAACATCAGTTATTCTGTTGCTTTTTTTTCTTTTCCCCAGCCTGCAAGGTAGAAAATGTCTTGTGAATATTACAAGAAATGCCAATAAAATGGTTTCATTTTGAGGGGTTGCAAGTGGATTTTATATGTAAATATGCAGTTTGCAGAGACACTTTCTGTGGGCTCATTTTAAAGATTTTATTTATTTATTTGACAGACAGATCACAAGTAGGCAGAGAGGCAGGCAGAGAGAGAGGAAGGGAAGCAGGCTCCCCTCCAAGCAGAGAGCCCGACGTGGGGCTTGATTCATGATGACTCTGGGATCATGACCTGAGCCAAAGGCAGAGGCTTTAACCCACTGAGCCACCCGGGCGCCCCCGTGGGCTCATTTTAGAAGGTGATCATTTCAACTAACAGTCTGACTTTTTTTTTTTTTTTCTCTAAGACAGTATGACACGAACAGCTGGCCATACTCTAGCTATCTCTAATGATTAGTGGGATAAATATCACATATAAATTGCTGGAGAGAATGTTAGGTTTTGTAATGTGAATTGCATTTTGACTGTTAATTAGTTGTTTAATAGAGAACTCCGACTTTCACTCTAATCTGTAGCTGCAGTTCTTAAAAAACATCAGGTAAAACAAAATATTAGGCATATCCTTGGCATGCCCTCGGCTGCCTGCTTTCTCTCCAGTGAGTCAGTGATCAGGAAATAGTTAATTGAAATGGAGCATATAGAAAGCATATGAATATATATATATATATATATATATATATTTTTTTTTTAATGCGTGCATGGACTGCACTTCAAAGCCAGCGAAATAATTTTAATTGTTATTTTCCTGTTTGTTTGCACACAGACTTCCGTGAGGCCTCTCCTCCCCTTCCTCTGTGCAATTTCATCTCTTTCTGAGCCCCTGAATCCTCCCTTCCCTGCCTCGCTTTTTCTCTTTCCATAGCACTTAAGGCCATTTGAATGGGCTTGATGACAGAAAGGTGTTTGGTCTGTTTTGTTCGCATGTGAATCCTATCACCCCCACATGGTACCAGTAGATTCTCAGTATTTGTTGAGTGATTGAATGGATGGATAGCTCTATCTCAGCTTCAACTCCATAGTATTTTTATGTCCTAATTCTCTTCTGACAGATAAATGTATATTGAAAAAGGCATTACAGACTATAAAACAAACCTAAATTCTGCATTATGATATAGAAATTCATTAGTAGATAATTTTCCAGGGATCTGTTCTGTTGATTGCAGTGTTGGGGATATTAGACCATAAAAATCTATAGCAGCTTTTGAAGGGTGTACTTTGTGGCCACCAGTCTGAGTCTATTTTTAAAAAAAAATATCTTATTTAGTTATTTGTCAGAGAGTGAGCACAGGCAGACAGAGTGGCAGGCAGAGGCAGAGGGAGAAGCAGGCTCCCTGCTGAGCAAGGAGCCGGAAGTAGGACTCGATCCCAGGACCCTGGGGTCATGACCCGAGCCGAAGGCAGCCGCCTAACCAACTGAGCCACCCAGGCGTCCCTCTGAGTCTAATTTTTAAAGATACTGTAATTCTCTGCTTTTTTGGAAAGTGGTTTCTTTTTTTTAAGACTTTATTTATTTATTTGACAGAGATCATAAGTAGGCAGAGAGAGAGGGGGAAGCAGGCTCCCTGCTGAGCAGAGAGCCTGATGTGGGGCTCCATCCCGGGACCCTGGGATCATGACCTGAGCCGAGGCAGAGGCTTTAACCCACTGAGCCACCCAGGTGCCCCATGGAAAGTGGTTTCTTAATTTGTTACCTTGTTTTTCAGAAGTAACTTTGAGGAAAAGTCCTTTGAATACAGATGTCAATATTATACTTAATCTAACAGTTGTATTGCTGGGAGTAAATGTCATTTATTTCACATAGGAGACTTATAACTTTATACTTTAAAGAAATAAAGTATATTTTTAAAAATTTTATTTTTTAATTAAATTAAATTATTATTTTTTACATTTTATTTTATTTGACAGAGTACGAGCAGGAGATGGGGCAGAGGGAAAGAGAGAGGGAGAAGCAGGCTCCCTGTTAAGCAGGGAGCCTGCTGCGGGACCTGAACTCAGGACCTTGGGATCATGACCTGAGCTGAAGGCAGACGTTTAACTGACTGAGCCACTCAGGCACCCCAGAAGTGATGAAATATCAATAATTCTGAATGTATTCCAATTTAAGAGCTCTAACTCAGTTAACTGGAACCTTCAGTTACCTAGAGTTCATCTTCTGGCTGCAGACCCCTTTTAGGAGGAAAAGCATAAAATCAAGCAGTTTTATAGGAATTCTTTTGCAAAAGGAAGTTTTAGTAGTTCATACCATACATTATCTGTGTCGGTACTATTTGATTTTTAAACAACAACAAAAAAAGCAATTAATATTTCAGTTTTAGATATGAAGAATATGACCCATAAATGAAATTTCAATGAAATACAAAATTTTTACATTCAAGTTAGAAAATGCTGTAATTCCATCATACTGGTTTCAGGACTTGGATCCAAGTTTATTAAACCATCTCTTAATGTTTAATATGAGGATGTTAAAGTTTTAAGACATTTTTAAAAAAGATTGAATTATTTTTTATTTATTTTTTTAAAGATTCCATTTAGGGGTGCCTGGGTAGCTTAGTCATTAAGCATCTACCTTCAGCTCAGGTCATGATCCCAGTGTCCTGGGATCAAGTCCCATATGGGGCTCCCTGCTCTGTGGGGAACCTGTTTCTCCCTCTCCAGCTCTCCTGTACTGTGTTCCCTCTCTTGCTGTGTCTCTCTGTCATAAATTTTAAAAAATCTTTAAAAAATAAAGATTCCATTTATTTTAATAGAGAGGAGGAGAGCACAAGTAGGGAAACAGCAGGTAAAGGGAGAGGGAGAAGCAGGCTCCTTGCGAGCAGGGAGCCCCATGAAGGGCTCCATCCCAGGACCCTGGGATCATGACCTGAGGCAAAAGCAGGTGCTTAATGGACTGAGCCACCCCAGTGCCCCAGGATTGAGTTATTTTTATTATTGCTTCCTAAGGCAGGAAACTTATAATTTTGGAGGCAAGTGTAGTTTTCATTTATAAGAGTTGAAACAAAATAGGGGTTCTAATTATCCTGAAAAATCACCAAGAGTATATTTCTTACTCTGGTTAATTGTGGTTTAGGATCATTATGCTATTAAAAGAATGTATCTTGCTTTTTCTGTGGTCTTGATATGGTAAAAGCAGAAGTATTTGAAGATACGTTGTGTCTTCTATAAGTGTAATTTAAGATAATTGATTTGTTATAAAATACAGAGTTTGGTAAAGCTTCAGAAATAGGGATTCAAGATTGGGGGAAATGACTTATTCAGCAGTGTGTTCCAGTATTGTAAAAAAACCAAACCAAAACAGAAGTGACATTTTGATGGCAGCAGTGACTGTACAGAAGCCAGAGATGGGACCCCTCAAACTGACAGCTGTAAGGCAGATGATGGGCCTTGGCCATCCTTTCTTAGGGCTGCCACCCCCTAGGAATGGGGATCCTGCATTTGTTTGTCCCC
>PISX010013351.1:0-57105 GCA_004024625.1 Mellivora capensis | reverse complement strand
TAGCCCATTAACATTCAGGGTAACTATTGAGAGATATGAATTTAGTGCCATTGTATTGCCTGTAACATGACTGTTACTATATATTGTCTCTGTTCCTTTCTGATCTACTATTTTTAGGCTCTCTCTTTGCTTAGAGGACCCCTTTCAATATTTCCTGTAGAGCTGGTTTGGTGTTTGCAAATTCTTTCAGTTTTTGTTTCTCCTGGAAGCTTTTTATCTCTCCTTCTATTTTCAGTGATAGCCTTGCTGGATATAGTATTCTCGGCTGCATGTTTTTCTCGTTCAGTGCTCTGAATATATCATGCCAGTTCTTTCTGGCCTGCCAGGTCTCTGTGGACAAGTCTGCTGCCAATCTAATATTTTTACCATTGTATGTTACAGACTTCTTTTCCCGGGCTGCTTTCAGGATTTTCTCTTTGTCGCTAAGACTTGTAAATTTTACTATTTGGTGATGAGGTGTGGACCTATTCTTGTTGATTCTGAGGGGGGTTCTCTGCACCTGGATTTTGATGCTTGTTCCCTTTGCCATATTAGGGAAATTCTCTACAATAATTCTCTCCAATATACCTTCTGCTCCCCTCTCTCTTTCTTCTTCTTCTGGAATCCCAATTATTCTAATGTTGTTTCGTCTTATGGTGTCACGTATCTCTCGAATTCTCCCCTCGTGGTCCAGTAGCTCTTTGTCCCTCTTTTGCTCAGCTTCTTTATTCTCTGTCATTTGGTCTTCTATATCACTAATTCTTTCTTCCGCCTCATTTATCCTAGTAGTAAGAGCCTCCATTTTTTATTGCACCTCATTAAGAGCTTTTTTAATTTCGACTTGGTTAGATTTTAGTTCTTTTATTTCTCCAGAAAGGGCTTTTATATCTCCAGAGAGGGTTTCTCCAATATCTTCCATGCCTTTTTGGAGCCCAGCTAGAACCTTGAGAATCGTCATTCTGAACTCTAGATCTGACATATTACCAATGTCTATATTGATTAGGTCCCTAGCCTTTGGTACTACCTCTTGTTCCTTTTTTTGTGGTGAGTTTTTCCGCCTTGTCATTTTTTCCAGATAAGAGTATATGAAGGAGCAAATAAAATACTAAAAGGGTGGCAAAAAAAAAAAATGCACTTTGACCAAATCAGAAGTGACCCCAAATCATGGGGGGGAGAAAGAGGATAAAAAGAAGTTCAGAGAAAAAAAATTTAAAAAAGAAAACAAATAAAGAAAAAATATTATATATATATATATATATATACACACATATGTACATATGTGTGTATATATATATGTACATATATATATACGTACATATGTACATATGTACATATATATATGTACATATATATATATACACATATGTACATATGTGTGTATATATATATATATATATATATATATATATTTTTTTGACTGGCCACCCACTTAATTTTGGTGTATTTTGGTCTCCTAGAAGAAACTACCTCCCAAAATTTTAAAGAACGAAAAACGTATATAAGGGTAAACACAGTGACAGGATGGAATATGCCTATAAAGATGAAAAAAAAAATTTTTTTTAATTTCAAAAAAAAAGGAGTTGATAAAGTAAGTTGGTTGGGAGAATAAAGAAAAAGAAAGTGGAGAGAATTTGCTCAGGCTGGATACTAGAACAAGCCCGGAGCTAGATTTAGGGTATAATTTGATCTACTAGAGGAAGTTGTACCCCAATTTTTTTAGAAGAAAAAAACCCTATATGTATACAAAAAATAAAGTTAAATACTATGAAGGATAAAATATGACTATAATAATGAAGTTTCAAAAAGATTTTTTTTTGCAAAGGTAATGTTAAGATAAACTAGTTAAAAAACATTAAAAAAGAAAAGGATAAAAGTTAAAAAAAATTCGCAGAAGAAAAAAAATAAAAGAAAAGAAAAAATTAAATTAACTTCACGACTAAGGAATCATGGGGAGAAAGCCATGAATTCCGCGCTTTGCTTTCTCCTCCTCTGGAGTTCCGCTGCTCTCCTTGGTAAGTGAACTTGGCCTTGGCTGGGTTTCTTGTTGATCTTCTGGGGGAGGAGCCTGTTGTAGTGATTCTCAAGTGTCTTTGCCCGAGGTGGAATTGCAACGCCCTTACCAGGGACCAGGCTAAGTAATCCACTCGGTTTCGCTTTCAGGAGCTTTTGTTCCCTGAGCACTTTCCGTAGAGTCCAGAAGATGGGAATGAAAATGGCGGCCGCCCAGTCTCTGGCCCGGAGGAGCTGAGAGCTCAGGGCCCCACTCCTCAGTGCTCCCTCAGAGAAAAGGCCCGGGTACTCCCATCTCCCTCCCCTCCGGCCGCGCTCCGAGCTCACCCAGCCTGCGGCCGGTTCAAGGTAACACCGAGCTGAGAGCTCACTCCTCGGCTCTGTCTCTGTCGCCGGCTTCCCTGCTCCGATACCTGCGAGCTCTGCGACACTCAGACACCCCCGATCCTTCTGTGACCCTGCGGGGCCTGGGGCTATGCTGACCCCGCGTGGGCTTCACCCCGGTTTAGCCTCTGGAGCGATGTCCCTCCGTGGAGCAGACTTTTAAAAGTCCCGATTTAGTGCTCCGTGGCTCCGCCGCTGGCCAGGAGCCGGCCCCTCCCCCGCGGTCTAGCTTCCTGTTGCTTTGGATTCACTTCTCTGCAGTCCTACCTTCCAGAAAGTGGCCGATTTTCTGTTTCCAGAATTGCTGTTCTTCCTCTCTTCGATCTTCCGTTGGATTTGTAGGTGTTCGCAATGTTTTGATGAGCTATCTAGTGATCTCCTGCGACCTGATGTCGTCTCAGCGGCCACTGCTCCGCCATCTTGACTCCTCTCCTCTGAATCTCTATTTCTATCCTATAAGCAAATCCTGCTTCGTTCTGGTTTTTTAAGACTTTTTATTTAGAGAGAAGTTTCAGGTTCACAGCAAAATTAAATGTATAATGATATCTGTCCATCATGACAGGATCATGCACAGTATTTCCTCGGCCCTAAAAAGCCTCAGTACTTTGTCTCTTCATCTCAGCCTCTGCCGCTGGTTTCCAATATTATTTACCTTCTCAAATGTCTGTAATTATAGTAGACCTCTTGAAAACATTGTCCAGTTGGGTTCATTTGAAATTGTTTTAAAAAAATGCAATCAAAACACATCTTTAGGAGGAGTTGGAGGTTTTTTAGATACCATACGTTTTGACAAAAAAAGAATCATCTAGAAAGAAGTAAGAGTTTAGAATTGTTCTTGCCACATACCTCATATCAAAATAAATTTTGGCTTCTGTGCTTTTCTTAAAGGGGAGAGCTATTATTGTCCCATTCTTATCATATACTGTTTTTAGCTTTCTTTGTTATCTTTTTATTTTTCTAAAGATTTTATTCATTTATTTGACAGACAGAGAGAGAGAGAGAGCTGCAGCAGAGGGAGAGGCAGAAGCAGAGTCCCCGCTGAGCAGAGAGCCCGAGGCGGGACTTGGTCCCAGCACTCCAGGATCATGACCCCAGCCGAAGGTGGACATTTGACTAACCGAGCCACCCAGGTGCCCAGTCTTCTTTGTTATCTTCTTGAAATTCTCCTTCTCCTCCTCTTTTTCTTCCTCCTCCTCCTTGTTCTTCCCTTTTTTTTTTTTTAACAGATAGTGCTGCTAATAAATAGCCTCAGGCTCTGTAGCATTTCTGCTCCAAAATGTCTGTGACAAATCAACTTAAAAGCTGATCATATTCATTTTGTCACTGTGAGAGTAGATTCCCAGAGATGCTAACGGATTGGCTGTCCTGGCGTGAGTGGACAGTGGTAGCTGCTGGCTGGAGTCTTCAGAGAGACACACAGGCTCGCTCACTGTGTGAGTAGACTCCCTGGACTGACCATTCCAACAGAAGGGAGAGAAGATCTTCTGTTCCACCTTTCCTTCAACTTAGTTGTAGTTCTATTGAATAGTAAAACCAATTAAAATAAAGATACTGCCTTTTCCAAGAGTACAGAGGATGAAGTTGAATTCAAACAGCTTCCCTTAGTCTCCCCAGGTGTCCTCAGAGGGTTCCCATGGGATGGAAATGGGGATTCTTCTTTCCTAGACCCGTCTCAGACCTCTGGGAGGATGGGTTCTCAGTGAGCAAAAATGACAGGATTTTAACAAACGTCTTAGTTTTACATCTTCTGAATGCTGGAACATTAGAAGAGCTTTGTGCTCATTTTTATTTCTGGCAAAGAGCAACTGGTTTGGCCAAAGACTTATTTTGGAGGGCATTGGCATGTTCCTAGGTACAGGATTTGCCTTTTAGCCCAAGCTAAATAAAGTCAGATAATTATGGTTTGGGGGTTCTCTTCCAGGAGACAAATCGATATTTTTTTAAAGGCTACATGTAGGCTCTAGTTATTAAAAGATTTGTTCAAGAACATTCATATTCCATAACCTCACGTCAGAAAAATTCAAGCAGTGAGACATCTAAAGAGAGGGTGTTTTTTTTTTCAGTTTTACTCTTTTCCTTGTTAGCACTTCATAAAAAGTGACAAACCAAATATCCTTTGGCCTTCTTGCATTTATTTCAAACTCTCCCTTATAGTGGTTTTTCTCTTTAGATGAGCTCTCACTTGTACTTTCTCCCTCTCTGAATTTAAAAGTATTTGAAACCTACTTTCATTATGAGATACATCATCAGTCTTCCAAAATAAAGGGAGAAGTGAATGATTTTTCACAGATATAGTACAAAAGGCCAGAGAGTCTCAAGCCTTTTCTTGCTTTTCTACACATCACACAAAAATAGTGATGCTATGAATTTCCTTGATCTGGCAACCATTATGCCAAGAAAACATTAATTTCCATTTTAAGGGCCAATAAACTAAATTTGGCAGGAAATAAGGTTTTACTTTTATAAAAATTCATTGAGGGCAGAGACATAGCTTAAAGCTATGGTGAAAATACCTTTTTTTTTTTTTTTAAATTTAAGGGTATGAATGGCTGGGATATAAGGGAGAAGATGATAAACACAGTTACAGGTTTTTACTTAATACTGCTAACGCTTGAAGTGTAGTCCATCAGAGCCGAAATAGATAATTTCTTCTAATCTGAAGGTAGAATAATCTGTTTTCACTTATAATTGGATATGTTATGGGATTTCTCATAATTTGGACCAACTGAGAAATACAATTAAACTTTGACTTGGGCGCGGAAGAATTTTGTTTGTGATAAGAGAGAAGGCAAAAGGCAGTCCTACCATTCTACTCATGATAAACCAGTTAGAAAATTACAGAAGGGAGGCACCTGGGTGGCTCAGTGGGTTAAAGCCTCTGCCTTTGGCTCAGGTCATGATCCCAGGGTCCTGGGATGGAGCCCCGCATCCGGCTCTCTGCTCAGCAGGGACCCTGCTTCCCACCCCCCCCGCCCAACCCCCACCTGCCTCTCTGCCTACTTGTGATCTTTGTCTGTCAAATAAATAAATAAATAAAATCTTAAAAAAAAAAAAGAAAATTAAAGAAGGATTAGAACTTTCTCCCAATACAAGGATTGCAAGGAAATCTTCGCTCTTTTCACTCCATCCAAAGCCAATTCCCATAGAGGCAACATTGCATAAGGAGATGAAATATTTTATACCCAAAGAAAAACATTTTGAGTGTTTCCATATTTTGTTGGTATCAAATGCTGTTCTTTCTCTCTCCCTCTCTCTTTTTTTTTTCTTAAAGCTGTTTTTCTTGGTTGTTCAAAGCTCCAAAGAGGCGCACCTCCCGTCAATGAGGGAAAAAAAAATTTTTTTTCAAAACTGAAAGGTTTAGCTGAGCTGAACGTCCTGATTTTTGATAAAAGAATCCCTATAAGAATGGGTCTGTTGCTTTTTAGAGATAATTTCTCACTTGCATGTTTCTTTTGGCAAGCCCAAAGTATCACCATCTCCTGCCTGTGAAACACCGCAGGGGCTGGGAAGAAGCGTGGGCTGGAGCATTCTTTGAGAGATTCCCCGGTGTTGGGAATTCTTGAGGCAATGATATTACAGTCCTGACTTTTGAACTATGCATCTGGCAAAGGCTCTTCGATTCTTTTTTCCACCAAAGAAGCCCAAGAGAATGATCAAAACTACAGGAACACACCAGACAGGATGAAAAAGAAAGATGATTTTAGGAAGCACTTCACTCCCTTGAAAACATATAGGAAAAGATGGCCCCTCTACCCCTTTTTGTTCAAACTAAAGAAGAAAAATAGTTACTAACGACTACTGATACCACTGCTCTTAGGAAGAATTCACTAGAAAAAACAGACATCTTCTTTAAAAGGCATTAAGTTAAAGTTTGCAATGTGGGTCAAGCAAGGAAGACACTATTTTAGCATATTTGCAAATGATTTAATCAATTTAACGGTTATCAATAAAATGCTCAGTGTAAATTCCATGAGAGGAAGCACTTAATCTATTTTATTTACTGATATAACCTTGGCCTTTGGAGCAGCGTCTGACACATGGAAGGTTTTCAATAAATATTTGTTATATATACAAATACATGAATGTTGAGATTGGCCTTGCATAAAAGAGGACATTCATGGGCCGCAAAATGATTTTTTTATTATTACTTTAGTCTTTATGTAACTATAACATTTACCTTGCTATTAGTGTTTTATTTTATTCAATAGATGGCCTTTCCTTTCCACTTTTTTTTTTCACCATTTTTCTGTTCTGCTTTGATGTTATTTGAAGATTTTTCCTTAGGCCATGCCAATACTCACATGAACAGGAATCTTTGACTTGCTTAAGCCAATTTCTGGTTCTTTTTTTTTTTTTGGTTGTGAGGACTCTGTGTGTGTGTGTGTGTGTGTGTGTGTGTGTGTGTTTTCTGCCTAGTTTCTCATCAAGCAATGACTTTTTTCTATCAAAGCTTCTTTTCTGAGACATTTTTATGTTTCTCAATTTGTCATTATTCTCATTCTAATCTGCTTTCTTATGCCTGATAATTTTTATTTTCTGCATTTGTTTCCTCCAATCTCATTAGCAGAAATAAATATCACTTCTATCCAATCGTGTTACCTTTGTTTAGGGTAAATATGAGAATTTCTCTGTAAGTAAAAAAGCACATTCATCCTTTACTTTTTTTTTTTTTTTAAGATTTTATTTATTTACCTGACAGAGATCACAAGCAGGCAGAGAGGCAGGCAGAGAGAGAGGAGGAAGCAAGCTCCCTACTGATCAGAAAGCCCAATGAGGGGCTCAATCCCAGGACCCTGGGATCATGACCTGAGCCAAGGCAGAGGCTTAACGCATTGAGCCACCCAGGCGCCCCCATACTTTCCTTTTTAACTCAAGTATGTGGTCTTTTTGCACATTGCAAATAGCTTCAACTCTTTTCCATCTCTTTTTGTCCAAATTTTCAAATGTTTGTGGTACTCTCATAAATGTCTTCTTTATATGAAAAAAGTCTTATTGGGATATGATTTATATAAAGAGAAGCAAATGATTTGAAACTGTACACTTTGATGAGTTTGAAATACAAGATAGTAAACATATCCATCACCCCTAAAAGAAAGCTTCCTGATGAGCTTCTGCAATGTCTCCGTTAGGCCGCCTTGTACCACTTACAATCTTGTCCACAGGTAAGGACTGATCTGCTTTTTGTCATGATAGGTTCATGTGCATTTATTAGAATTTTAAATAAATGGAATAAGACCGTCTGCACTGTTAATGGGAAATCTTGTCCTTAAAGTACTTCCTACTTAACACTCCCAAACCAAAATTCATTACCTTTCCAGTTTCTATGTAAGCCTTTGGTGCAGTTTCTATGTCCATTAGTAAAACTCTTATTAAAGATCAAAACTGGAGTTGTCCTTGGTGCTCCTTTCTCTCTGGTCTAGACACCAGTTCCACAATTGCCAACCCTATGTCTGAGATGTCACTTCCTATCTCTGCCTCCCGCTCCAGGCATTCTCCTCCTGGATGGTGGGAGAATAGCGCCCCTCCGCACCTCCCAACTGTTCTCTTTGCTTCCAACATTTCTCTTTCTCTAAAGTCCATCAACTATGCCACCAACCTTTATTGAGAACTTGTTATGTCAAGACAATAAAAGGAATTTGTTTCATTCATCTCTGTGTCCTTGCATAGCTCAGGTTCCCTTTTTTCAGAGTATGCATCTCAATTTGAATTTTTAATTACTTTCATAACTCCTTAACCTGTTTCTCAGACTATACTCCAGGCTTGATAAAGTTCTGAATCATGTCTGTTTGTTATTATCTTTTTATTTATCCTCAACATGTACTGTGATGTCAGTTACATAGCAGGTGCTTAATAAATACTTGTTAAATAAACATGTAACATTTGACTTTTAATGTATTCTATTCAGAATTCTTTATAGCTTCATTACCTATGGTGTAAACTTCATGCCTATTCTATACAACACTTTCAGGAAATTAGACTCAACAACCTTGCTAGTATACATGACCTTCTAGTGCACATGATCTTCACCCTATGCCATTTCCCAAATGTACCTATTTTACTGCTGATATCTTTCTGGAATACCTTTCCCTCCTGTATTGCTGGAAAGTATCTGCTTTTACTTTAAACCAGTCTCCAGTGTTACAACTCCTTCTGAGATTTCCTGGCCCAATCCTGAATAATCACTTTTCCTCTGTTGTTCTATACAGCTGACCATGTTATAGTATATTAATCATTGGCCCACTTATCCATAACTAAGTAGAAATCATCCCCAAACTTACTGTTTCAATCGCAACAGTTTAATCTTATGTCATGATTCTTTGGATTGATAGAGCTCAGCAGGGCAGTTCTCTGTCCTACATGTTATTGGTTGGTTCTCCAGAAATCTAGGAGGTTGGTGAGACTAGAATATCCAAGATGGTTCTCTCAGAAGCCTGGCAGTTGATGTTTGCTTTCACTTGGAAGTTCAGACAAGGATGTCAGCTGGACAGCTTTGGTCATGCACTAATATGAAGACTGGGCTTTCAGAACATGGAGACTGGGTTCCAAGAGGTTGTATTCAGGTGGCAAAAGATAAAGCTGAGAATATCTTAAGGTCCAGGCTTGGAAGTTACATAGCTTTACTTTTACCTATTTATCTATTGGATTGTGCCAGTCTCTGGGATACTATGGACCCACAGCAGAAAGGACTACACAGGGCATAAATGCCAGACAATGTAAGTGATTAGGGTCCATCATTGTAAATTTTATGTGCATATGCTCTTATGTTCAATTATGAGATATTTAAAAACAGTGTGTTTTATCTTTGTTTACACAACAGCTAACAGAAGCATCATTTGACAAATACTTGTAGAATGTAATAGTTTTACTTCTTCCCTCTCTTCCTATTCACTACCCATTGTGGACAGTTCCAGGGCTGATTTTGACTCTTGTTTTCCTCTCTCCAGCTTCAGCGATGACCCATATGTTTACTCTTCACACGTCTGTTGCACAATCTCACACATTTTCCTCCACTTCAGAGCAAGGCTTCTCCTCCAGCAGCCATGTGGATCACTGGCACCAACAACCATGGAGCCACTTCCCCTTTTTGTCTTCTTTCATTGCTATTCTTCCTCAAGATTAGACATGTTGTCCTTTGAGATGATACAAGCCCTGTTCTCATTGTTATTACCTTAGCCCTGGCCATCATCCCTGAACAACTAAAACAGGAGTTTCTGGAGTCTTCTCTATGCCCTACTTTCTCATCTAATCTAAATAATCTTTCCCAATAAGTCTCTTGGAAACACTAACCTCATGGAAGTCTTTCTCCTGAGGCAGCCCTCAGATCAGAAAATGCCAAAGGTAATGGTTGCCTCCTAGGGAATCTTCCAGTGCCTTGGGACAGCGTTTAACTATAGAATCTGCCTCAACTTCACCTGGCCAATCTCAGCCTCTACCTTAACAGGAACCTCAGACAGATGTAACGTCTCTCTGATTCTTGGATTCTCTGTGATGATCATAGGCTCCGACCTAGGCTTTTCCCAAGAATTTGATGCAGTGTCTTCTTGAAATGCTTGCAAGTTTTCTCTGAACACTGGAATATTAATAGATTATTATGGATCTATTGTCAAAAGATTTGGGGAAATATTTGATTAAATAAAATTAAATAACTTTCAAGTTTGTGGAACTTCTCAGAAATCTTGTTATGTTTATATGCATGGTGTCTCTCCATGGAGGAATTTGAGTATGTACCTTTCCTCATATTTTCTTAAACAGAAAATATGTCCTTTAGGGACACACTAAATCACGTGCAATCCATGCCTGGGAAGCTGTTGTTCCAGTATATACTAAATCTAATCTAATTTGGGTAGTTATTCATATATCCTTTTTTTCCAAACATCTTTTTTTTAATCACCTAGCATAGTGTTGTTATATAGAAAGCATAACATGAATGTTAAATGAATGAATAAACTTTCCATTTCATTGATGAAAAAAATTGGGAAACACTGAGACTATATCAATGTCTCCTGACTTCTTCTCTAGTACATAAAGCATTTCCTGGCTAACTTGCTGCCCAGAATTTAAGTTTTTACAGCCGAATCCCAATTTTGTGAGCCCTGTAGAATTTTGGTACTCACTTATCTTAAAATACCATAAAAGGAGCCATTCATATAGCACTCAGAGGCAGATTACTTAGATAATGCTTTCATTTTTCTCTGGAAATTTGGGCAATTTCTGCAAAGATCATCTTGTTATATTCTCTAATTTACTCAAAATTACAGAGCATCACAGAAATATGGAACGATGAGTGGGTATATTTGCAAAGAGACAGGAATGAGAAAGGAGGTAATGAGCTTGGTTTTTGTTTTTCCTTTTTTTTTTTTACTAGTTAAAAAAAAAACCTATTTCATCTTTTGAATTTATTGTAACTTTCCTATTTCATCACACACAAATAAATTAACAACATGATACGTAGACTCTTCTTTTGCTCAAGTAATATTTATTTATTCAATAAACAACTATTTATTGAGGAATCATTACCTCCCAGGCTCTGTGGTAAGTAATGGGTTACTGCTGTGAATAAGGAAAAGTCACCATTGAGGCACCTGGGTGACTTAGTCGGTTAAGCCTCCAACTCTTGATTTTGGCTCCAATCAAGACCTCAGGGTCATGGGATCAAGCCCCATACCAGGCTCTGCACTCAGCAGGGAGTCTGCTTGAGATTCTTTCCCTCTATTCCTGCCCCTCCCCTCATGCACATGTACTCATGCTCTCATTCTCTCTTTCTCTGAAATAAATCTTTTTTAAAAAGAAGAGAAAAGAAAAAGTCACCATTGAAGATATCCTCATGATAATGGTAGATGCTACAGAAGATAAGTACAGGTTCCAAAGTATGCACACAACAGCAAGCCCTCAACTTAGTCGTGGGACCATCAAATGCTTCCCCAGAGAAGGACCCTTTAAAATGATATTTGAAGGGCAAGTTAAGACTCAGCCAGAGAAAAATCATGGGCAACTGAGAGAAGGCCCTGATGGAAGAAAAGGCTCAGAGAGTTGAGAAACTAAAATAAAGTTGAAGATGTGGTGCATAAAGGAGGGAACAGGGCCAGCTTATGGGTCAACAAATAATGCCAGGGGCTAATCTAACCTTTCACTTTTCTTTTTTCCTCATCACTATCCCAGCATGAAAGTTTAGGTTTTTCTTTTAAACTCCTTTAAGAAGGGTTTTATGGAAAAGCACTGCTGGTAAGTAGAGTAAATGATTCTGAAGCTTACTGCCAACTTTTTAGAAAACTTGGAGTTACACAACAAAAGTTCCAATTTGTGAGATTTACAAAATCCTCCTTGGCCTTTGAGCATGATTGTCAAGTCAGCCTGGATGCTTGGCTTGGGGCCAATATGAATGATCACTATCTGGCCTAGGTTAAGAGTCCCCCCATAACTGCAGTGAATGAAAGAGCATTCATTTTCTGCCTGAAGTTATTTTCAGGCGCAGTTGAAATGGAACATGCCCTTGACCTCAGAATGAAAGTTTGTGTGTGCTGGGTGCAGCCCAGAGGTCACAGACCCTGCAGATACTGTGGGTTCCACCTGGGCATGATAATGGGAATAAAGTGAGTCATAATAAGAAGAGTGTCATTGAAAAGAAAATGGAGGGTGCCTGGGTGGCTCAGTGGGTTAAAGCCTCTGCCTTCGGCTCAGGTCATGATCTCAGGGTCCTGGGATCGAGCCCCGCATGGGGCTCTCTGCTCAGCGAGGAGCCTGCTTCCCCCTCTCTCTCTGCCTGCCTCTCTGCCTACCTGTGATCTCTCTCTCTGTGTCAAACAAATAGATAAATAAAATCTTAAAAAAAAAAGAGAAAAGAAAATGGAAAAAAAAGATGAAATTAAATGAGATCCAATTTGAAGTTTCTGATAGGTATTTGGGAAAATTCAGCTTTAGAGGTGATATTTTTAAAAGTCTACCTTAAAAGTATTATCGATGACTTAATATCTTTAAAAATTAATGATAGAAAAATTAATCAAGAGTCTTGTCATTTAATAATTTTCATTAATACATTACCTTAGAATATGTAGAGCAATAAAGATTATCAAGAGAACTTTGTTTTGGAGAGTCTCTGGGGTGGAAGACAGAGAGAGCCAAATCCCTGCCTTCTTTTCTCTTCTCCCTCCTCTCTTCCCTCCTTTTTATCTACACTGCCTCATTCCAGAAATTACTCATGATGGCTTATAAAGTCACATGTGGTAGAGCACATAATGAGGAAATTGGAGGAATGGGAGAAAAAGGAAGTGGAAACAAGTCAAAGCAGGGATAACATGATGACCTCTCGCCATCACACTTCTGTACTTGGCTTGGAGCTTCCTAGCACCCAAAGCAACATCCTTAAGACAGAAATGGACCAAATGCTGGTTGGAGAGGCTAAGGCTCAGGGAAATTTCTCTGCTGTGTGGTAGTAGAGGTAATGGTGAGAGGGAGCTGATAAAAGAAACATGTAAGTTACAGTAAAATGTTCAACATCATTCATGATAGATGCAATCCTAAATCTTGTTGGTCTATTTTAAGTCACAGTTCCTGATCATATTCCTTCAAGTCTGCAGTCTACTACTGATCAAGCTCAGCCATAGAATCAAATTTAGTCCTTTTTCTAAAGATTTTCAGGGAAAGATAGATGAACACAGGGCTTTCCCATTGCTTTTATAAAGACTGAAAAGCAGCCAGGGAAAAGGAAGTCTTCATGAATAATTAAGAATTAAATGTGAACCAAATGAAAATTGAAATAATGAAAGCAAAATCATAAAAATAAACCATTCCAGAGTTAGGAGAATATATCTTATAAAGCATACAAAGAGGAAAGGGGGAGAAACGAGAAACCAGAGGAGGTCAGCGGTCCATATCCTCAATATAGTAAGGCCACTGCACAGCCAGATCACAAGCAGCTGAGAATGGCACAGACAAAGGGTGGTACAAGGTAGGTTTCCTCATGACCTTAGATAGGTAAGCAACTACTACCTTTAGGAAGCTATTATAGGAGAGACCCTGCCTTGATCAAAGAGCTGGCTCGGGGTCACTATCCCACCTGCTGAAATGGGTGGAATGGTCTTCTAGTTCTACCCATGCTCAACAGCTTCCAAATTTGAGTAAATTAACTGCATTACAATATGGTAAGTTCCACGCTAATATGATGGGCAAAGTGTTAAGGAGCCCTGAAAAGAATTTACTTTTGGCCAATTTCTGTGTTTGTTCAATAGTTTCAGAAAGTATTAAGTACTCATGCTTATTAGAGAATAAAAAGATACAGGTTTGTTTCCAAGTTTAACTTAATCCATAAAAATCTTCCGATGTTTCTGTTTGCTCTATAGTTTGAAAAAACAACACTTGGGTCTCACATGTAGTGTTAAGGTCTCAGCGTTTCCACAGATGCACTGCAGAGGGACTCTGTGGACAAGTAAGGCATTCACCTGAAAGGTCTGATCAGAACTGTGTCAATAGAAAATGAGAAATAAGAGTAATATAAGAGTTTATATTCTTACAAAATACCGGAAACATATGCTCTTTTGTTAAAGAGCCTTTATGTCAGTCAGGTTGTCCCTAAGAACAAGGCAATCTGGCAGCATGCAGTGCACATAGCTATCACAGAAGCACTGTAGGGATTGTGATTATGCTCCATGGTGTCCACCCCGAGACAGCTTATGTTGGTACAGGAAGTAGTGCACGAAACTTCCATTTGACAGATGACCACGTCATTGGAGACTGCCATAGATGGAATGTTTGTGTCCCTCAAAACTTATTTGTTAACATCTAACCCCTACTGTGATGGTGTTTGGAGGTTGGGGCTTTGGGAGGTCATTAGGTCACAAGGGCAGAGCCTTCATGAATGGAATTCGTGCCCCTATAAAAGAGACCCCACAGAGTTTCCTCATCCTTTCTGTCAAGTGAAGACACAATGAGACGGCTAGCATCTGTGAACCAGGATATGGGTCCCCATCAAGGACTCATTCTGCCTGTTCCTTGATCTTGGACTTCCCAGCCTCCAGAACTATGGGAAATAAATGCTGTGGTTTATAAGCCACCCCATCCATGGTATTTTTCTTACAGCAGCCTGAACAAACTAACAGACATAGTCCGAATTGTATTTATATTTTTTAATAATTTCAGTTTTCAGTAAGATGTTACAAGATCTGCTATACATTGTAATCATGATGTTGAAAAACCACATTTTCATCCCAGCATGGAGTTCTTATGAAAGACAAAGACATTGGCATTGCAATATCACTTTGTTTGCAAGGTTGTTTTTGACCGGAGACACGGAAATGTCTTTAAGAAGAAAATCCCATGCTTTTCAGGCAGGAAAAGACAGCAATGTGTCTAATAACTATGACAACAGCATTAAATGTAATCCACTTAACCGTCAATGGATAGAGGACTGTGTGTGTTGCCAATCATTTAGCACCTTGTGCATGGTCTTCTCTCTGCTTTTACTGAGAGCAATGCCTCCATCAGGATGAAGCCATGCTTTTTAAGTATAGCAGAATGCTCAAACATATGGATATGGACTCATGTTCCAAAGGCTGATTACTGATTTTTCAAAACTCTGAATAACAAACAGGAATTACAGTCACAAAAGTGAGAACCAAAAAGCTAACACAGATGTTCCTCACTACTTTTTTAAACTGGATATTATTAATAAATATATCAATAAATCAATAATATGACCAATATATTAATGTATTGATGAACAGGTATATTAATAAATCTTAGATTTTACCTTGTCCATTGATATGTAAATAATCATTAACACATCTCTTTGAAGTGGTCGCCAAATGTCATGACTTTGGATTCAAAGTATAATGATTTGTGGTAGGTAAATAAAGGTATCCAAAGGTGCAGTAAAAATTTTATGCAAATCCCAACCTTGTTACTAAAGAGAAACTGAAATTATATTTGTACTATGAGGACAGTTGATCCAGTTTACTCTGTGAAGAAATCCATCTCAAAAAACATGGAAAATCAAGACTTGAACCGAATTTGATATTTTTACATATAAAGAGAAAATCACCAGGTAGGATTTTAAAGTTCCCTGAAGTCACACCTAGGCAAGTGCAATGTTTGGTCAAGTTTCTGGAACTTGAGTCAGGATTCCGAGTCAGATCATCAGACAGTCGAAATTTAAAACAAGGCCAGCAGGGCTACCCACTGAACCAATGATAGCTAATTGGTGTCAAAATGAGGAGAAAAATGAAAAGGCATTCAGCATTCTAATACGAAAGTCTTGTCCTCTAAAATACAATAAAATAATACAGAAAGAATAAACACTTTATTAATATATTCTGCAACGAAAGAGCATATTTACCTTATTCTAAATCAGGGGTAGACTGTTTTTTTTTCCCTGTAAAGTTCAGGTGGAAATATTTTTGCCTTTGCCAGCCATGCAATCTCTGTCCCAATTACTCTGTTCTATCACTGCAGCACAAAATCCGTCCTAGACAATACCGAAGCAAATGGCTTGGATGTATTCCAATGCAACTGTTGGGTTTTTTCCTTTTTTGCAAAATTTGGCAGCAAGCTGGATTTGGCCTAAGGACCATAGTTTATCAACTTCTGTTTTAGATCATAAGAAACCTTAATGGTTAGCAAGAACAGATCATGAGTCAATGACATAAAAGCCTTTATCTGCAGTGAAGCCACAAAATTTCATAACTATTTGGACCAATGGTAGAGTATCCAAACTTCTTGGAATAGTAGCAGTATGAAATTTTAACAACTGAATGTCAGCTGAGATCTACTTTCCACAATAATTGTAGCCACTGACCACATGGGACTATTTATACTGAAACATAAGTTAATTTAAAGGAAATACAATATAAAATTGAGTTTCTCAATCCCATCAGACACATTTCAAGTGTTTGATAGATATGCGTTGCTTATGGCTGCCATATTGGGCAGCACAGAACATAGAATCTTTCCGTCATGGTGAGAGTTTTCTTAAATAGCACAGATCTGGGCTATACAGGTACAGATTAAACAGACAAAGCTAAACAGACAAAGTTTAGCTGAAGTTTAGCTGTGTAATGTCTGCTATCCATCAACGGGGCTGTTCAGTAGGAGCACCAGAAGCTGATCTGGGGGTTCTTCTGTCTCTCAGTATCTGGTTGCCTAATAGGAGATAACCAGGCAACAAAGAAGAAATAAAGCAGGGTGTAGTGAGCCCAGTCCCAGACAAACATAACATCAATTGTAAAGTTACCTAAAGACACTACTGACCTACTCAACTGAGGCACCAGAATCTTGGGGAAGGCCCTATGGTTACAAATATTTCTCTATAAAAATATCTGGGAAGGTTCTTTGAGTTGGGACTTTATAGACAATAAAAAGATAAACAGAGAGTGCCTGAAAGCTCTATGATACATGAAGATAATTTCTTGTTTAGTGAATTTATATATAGAGAATTGGGGTTTGTCTAATACTAATGTCAAACACTTCCATTGGAAGGAGCAGAGAAACTCCCATCTGAGAGTACATTCAACAGGATTATTTCCAATGTGTTTTAAAAGGGAGAGCTGTCTGGTTTGCCCATTAGTGAGTTTCTGTGGGTTCCTTCTCTCTCTTCCAGGTGGTCTGTGCTTTCATCACTGCAGAGTCTTTTTCTTGCCAAACTGTCCTTATCCTCAGTTTCTACTTGTACAGTTTCTGAAGACTCACTGTTAAGATAACATCTGTAGGCTCTAGAGGCATTGCTTCACCAAAATACCTACCACCACTAGAAACGTCTTCTAGTACCTTCTTTTTGGATAATCTTGCATTTTTCAGCCTCAGTAATCTGAGTATTCTATTGACTTCTGTATTCTGCTTTCACTCTGAAACTGGGGAGTTCCATCAACCTTGATTCATTTTGGTAGAAAGAGTACCTTTCAAACTGGGTTGGAGCCACAAGGGGGACCATCTGAAACATGGCTCTTTCCAGAGAGAACTGTCTACACATGGCTGGGATGTTGTTGTTTAACAACTCTGTTTGTACTGCTAGTGAGCACTAGCATGCTGTCCTTGAAAAGCCTCTCTCTGCTGAGCTAGTACCTTCATTCCAACAATTTCTTTAAGAAAGTACTAGACTCGCCATAAAGCGCTCTTGGTATGCATACTACTAAATGCGGGTCTTGGGTTCATGTCCTCTGGAAAAGACATTGAGAGGAAGTTGGTATGTAGGAGGCTGATGAGGAGAGCACCAATAATAAGTCCTGTCAGGAAGTGGGGGAGACAGAATCAAGCAGAGGGAGATGTTGAACTGAGATGCATAAGAGGCCCCAGCTGACCCCACAAGGAACTCTACAGGAACAGGAACAGTCCTCCAGAGTCATCCCAAAGTGAAACAAAGGGAGCAGGTCCCTGTCAAGCGATTGGTTGGAGCTCCCCCAGGAAGGAGGCATAAACTTGAGTGGGGCTTCCCACTTTGGTCAAGGCAATTCCTGGAGAGGAAGTAACTGCTAGCATTGTTGCCAACACTTCCAGTAGCTGAGGTGATGATTGTGCCATGTTTGAGGGAACATCAGGGCAGCGCCCCATAACGTCCACTATAATGAGGTAATGTAAGTCACTGTCAGTAAATACTTATTTAAAAAATTCTACTTCTACCCATTTTGACAGAATTTTGTTTTGTTTGGGGGTCATCTCAAATCATGGAATCTTAGATTGGGAAGATACCTGAGAGACCATTCAAGCCAACCCAATGGGAAAATGCTTTCACAGATTAGAAGAAGGCCTTGCACAAGATTGAGGGGCAACGGAAACTTCACTGGGTGTTATAGACTGAATATTTTTGTTCTACCCAAATTGTGTTGAAACATAATCCCCAATGGGATAGAATTTGGAGTTGTGAGCCTTTGGGAGGTGATTAGATCTCTCCCCTTATGCTTTGTGCCCTTCTAAAGGAGATCCCATGAATCTCGCCTGCTCCTTCTGCTAGGTGAGGACACAGAAAGCTGTGAACCGGGAAGTTGGCCCTACCAGATACCAGTTCTGACTGCACCTTGGCCTTAGACTTCCAGCCTCCAGAACCATAAGAAATAAATTTGTTACTCAGAAATTTAGCCTCTCGGTCTATGGTATTTTCTTTTTTTTTCTTTTTTTTTTTTTAAGATTTTTTTATTTATTTGTCAGAGAGAGAGAGAGTGCGCGAGCGAGCACAGGCAGACAGAGTGGCAGGCAGAGGCAGAGGGAGAAGCAGGCTCCCTGCTGAGCAAGGAGCCCGATGTGGGACTTGATCCCAGGACGCTGGGATCATGACCTGAGCCGAAGGCAGCCGCTTAACCAACTGAGCCACCCAGGCGTCCCCCGGTCTATGGTATTTTCTATAGCAGCCTGTGTAGACCAACACACTAATTAGATGGATAAATATAATGTCCCTAATTACTGCCGAAAATCCCTGCAGGATAGATAAAGCAACTACATACAGCATATGAATGAACATTGAAAATTTGGTGTAACTAAGTATGTCTGGAGTATATAAAGTCACAAATACTTGTTCACAGCTATGATGCTGGTATGTCATTTTCAGGTGCCTCTTTTATTTCCAGCTTTTTGGCATTATATCAAAATTGTCTTTAGATTCCTTTTAAGGGTGTCTGAAACCAAGCTATGTGAATTTTAATTGAGCTTTTTATGAGTGGCATTGCATAAAGTCACAGATTTATGTCTACCAGATTTTTAAAAAAATACAATCTATTTCTTCAGGACATTATTAAATAATATTATATTATATTATATTATATTTTATTTTATTTTATATATATACACACATATATATAATATCTTCAGGATATTATTTACATAAGGCACGCCAGCCTACGTTTTAGTACTAAGAGGCTTGCAGTATAACCAATAGGAGTAGTTAAAGATACCTCCCAAAACTAAAATGACTGTATCCAGATATAGAATTTTCGTGCACATTTTTAGTCTAGTTTAAAAATAACTCATACTAATTATTTTTAAATAGATTCCTGAGTTCCTTCAACTGATAAAACTGGGTCTATTTTCAAATCGAGAATCTGTTTGAATACATTAAAGCAAAATAACTTTTGTCTAAATGTATTCAGTTGATCTGAGAATAGACAAAGAAATGTACAAAAAAACTGGCCAATATATAAATACTGTAATCTTATTATATTTTTAGAACTGCCCTGAACTTCTGAAGGATTCTAAAAATGCTGGAGGATATGGCAGTCTGCAGAAATGTCGAGAAGTCAAAACTCATGCAGGGGGAATAAAAACACAATGTGAGTCTGAATAAGAAAACAATCTGTAGATAATACTCTGACCTTGTTTACTAAACCAGCACACTGAGGCTTAGTCATCCCCAGTGGTATTGTTTCTCCAGGGCTACCTAAGAAAACTCATGCTTCTTCCCTACTGCATTTCTCAATTCATTTCTTGAAATTCTTTCTGGAAATGGCCTGTAAAACTTGTTTCACATTGCTTTAAGAGGCTCATTATTTGTCTTTGGGTTTAATTTAGGGAACACCCAAGGCAATAAATAAAATCAAATTTAGAAATAATACTCTAGATCCAAAGTAAGATATGATTGATGAAACATTGCCTATTTTTCTAAAATGGCTCCTAGACTAGCTCCTTCATTCACTTATACAATTTTATTTTATTTATTTAAATTGCAATATAATTGGCATGTGACATTGTGTAAGTTTAGGGATACAGTGTCATATGATTGCTACTGTGGCATTAGTTAACACCTCAATCATAACACATAATGGTCATGATTTTTGGTGAGAACATTGAAGATTTACAGTCTTAGCCACTTTGAAGTATGTAACACAGTATTGTTAACTATAATCACTGTGTTGTGCATTAGATCTCTAGAACTAGAGAACTAGATCTCCAGGGTCTCCAGAATCTATGCTGTGCATTAGATCTCCAGAATTTTTCATCTTCTGGTTGTAAGTTTGTACCCTTTGACCAACATGTAATCAGCATAAACTGTGCCCCTTTCTCCTCCACAGAAGTGATCCACATTTGTGTCTCAGGAGTGGGCATTCATAGCTAATATTAATTAAGGGTCCAAAATGAGACATAAATTTGGAAAATATAATGTTGTTTTTCTTCCCTCAAACCCCCTATATTCTTGCCTCAACTCCCCATTTCAATGGAGACTCAGAAACAAAGACAGTGGTGAATAAGAAGGAAGACAAGAAGGATGGGGGCGGGGATAAGCAGATAACGCAGCATAGGGTCACTCAAATGTCACAGTAATTAGGATGGGAAAAGTATACATTCCAGAAGCCTCCAAGGGATTAATTTTTGACACAATTAATTTTGCTTTGGAAATACGAAGTGGATTTTATTCTCATCTGGATGCAATTGAATCTTCCCAGTCCTAGGGTAAATAGGTTTTTGTTTCTTTGGTTAGTTTTTGTTTGTTTTTTGTTATTTTTCTGTTTTGTTTTTTAGGCTTTTGTTTTTGTTTTTGTTTTGTTTTGTTGCTGATTTTAATATGCTGTCAGTGCCAAAAGTTTTCTGACTAAATATATCAGATTTATAAAAATGCCTAACAAAATCAAATTAACTAAACACTGTTGAATGAATGACTCACAACATGGGACATTTTTACTAAATAAATAATTTCACTTTCCACCATATTTAGCTAAGGAAAAAAAAACAAAGAAAAATTTTGGACAGATCCAAACACTTAGTTTTATTCTGAACATGTACACAATGTAGTATCAGAATTTCATGTACATTAGATGGAGTAAGTGATCAAAGGTCAGCACTATTTAAATGACTCTCAAAACAGTGCTTTTTGTGCACTCCAAAATGTTTATACTCTATTCAAAGAGATTCTCTGAAGGTTGAAATGTGATAGCATTTTGGTTAGAAAAACATTGCATGACTCTCCAGTTAGGCTGTAGAAAAATTTTGGTAAACTGAAAATACACTTCAAATCTATCATTGACCAGCTCTTAAAAAAAGGATCTTTTTAAAAAGTATTCAAATTTATCAGGCAGATCAGACGCAGTTTCTAGGGAGGAACCAAGAAGTGACAGCATTTGCTGGTGATGACGTTTACAACTGACAAGGGAATACTGTGTTGACACTGACTGTTCAGAGAAGTAAAGTTGTTATTTTCATGTTGCTTAAACTTAAATCTCTGCAGCTATATTCATGTCAATATCATAATATCTTGTTAAGAACCCACAATGGCTTCCAATTTCAACAGAGTCATGTCACCTAAATCTCTATGATATCCTAAGGCATCACAGAAGTAGGACTGGGATCCAGATGCAGAAGCCCAAACAGAATGCAGGTGCTGTGTTGAGAAGAATTCAGAAAGGGTCATATGATGAAGACATTTCGGTATACCAGGTGGATGCCTCACCAAGATCCTAGACAGAACTTCAAAGAAGTTCTTCCAGTTTACTGTGGAAGATCCACTTTTCTTGAAAACCAAAGCGATCAACCATCAGAAGATATTTCACTAAGGCTCTGCAAATGCTCATCACAAACCTTTTCAGGGAAATTGCTTGAAAATTTTACTAAGGACATTTCTACATAACTGAAAATTCAGAGATGATTGTAAAAATGCATATTCTAGACTTTGTTAATAGAAGTAGGTGGGGGGCACCTCACTGGCTCAATGGGTAGAGTGTGGGACTCTAGATCTTGGGGTTGTGAGTTCGAGCCCCACAACGGGCATAGAATGTGCTTAAAAAAAATAGAAGAAGGTGGGATGTATATTATTAACCTAACAATGTAAGAGATATAATCTGTCCTTTTTCTCCCCTTCAGTTAATTTGTTTTTCTGTTTGTGGCTGGCATATATCAATCTGTTTTTATATTAATCTTGATAAATTCTTAATTTTAATAACTTATAAACCTCTTATTTGACCAAGCAAAGAGTTATGTTCCTTGGGAGGATGTGGCCATCTTGTTAAAGTACCAGCCATGTTTTCATTTGCCTTTTCTCTTTTTCCCTGAATCTCTCCCCTTCCCTTCAGTACTGCATGGGATTTGATTAAGTAATTACACTTTGCTCCACGGTCTGTTTTCCAGGGACCCCAGGATAAAACAGTACTCAAATTTCCTTTTCTGTTTAATGACTCCCAAGGCTCCTTCCAATTTTAATATGCTTGCCCAAAGCATAATGCCAAAATGTGGCGTAGCTGAGAGCTAAGCCAATCTGTCTCACCATTATCGCCACGTTCCTTCTAGTCAAAACTTGACCCCCTGAGTCTGTTTTTGCCTTGTCCTAGCTCCATTCCAAGAAGGCTCCCCTGTCTCTCCCTCGGAGCCAATTTTAAAAAGAAAGAAAAAAAAAAGAATTGCCTTTTCCTCATGAACAGCTGTGGGCAGAATTTGTCTTGTGCTATTCTACAAATAGAAATAAACACTCAGGAGTTAATTTTCAGAACAACTGGAGATCTTGCTAGAAAATGTTTATTGACAAGCCATTTCCTATTTGAAATTCTTTCCTTTCCCTGATTCCACCCTGTCATCTACTTTTTCCTTTGCTAACTTCTCTAACCACATATAATTAATGTCCCCAGCTACCCTATCCTCTGGTTTCAGAAGCACTTTGTGCATACACATTCTTGGAAACTCTCCCTATCTATCCCTTCTCCTGGAGTCTCTTTAAAGTGTCCATCTGCAGAGGAAGACTATGAAGGCATCTGGGGTCTCTTAGATCAGTGTGTGCTCAGATTCTGTATCTAACAGCTTTCTGTTCTTTGGATATTCTTCTTTCCCCAGTGTGTGGTTGCCCTGAAAACTGCCCATGGGTCCCTTTGGGGGAAGGACTGGGGAAATATATACCCATTTTACTTTACTCCACTTATCATGCTTCCCTTTTAATCATATGGCTCTGAATGTGTGAATTAACTTATATGTGGAGTCAGGGTGAGGAATCTTGGCTTTCCATTATAGCTGCTGACATCATCCTTCAGTTTCTCAGACTTTTATATTTTTTGATAAAACAAATCAAGCAATATGATTAGTCACCTAAACATTTCTTTGTCTTTTTCTATCTTCTCCAAACACCGTTGCTGTGGGTCCCGTTGGGTGGAATATTATGACCCTTGTCCCTCTGCCCCATGGATCTCTGTTCCCAAGTTACATCTACTCTGCCTCGAACAGTTACTTTCTGCCATCTGATCTGGTCATGAAATGAGGGGTAGTAGGCACAGACATGTTGAAAAGAAAAAGACAAGACACACCCTGGGAGACCCCTGCTTCAGGTGAAGTCTGTGTGGGATCTCCAGACAGGAGGGCTTTATCCTCCTCTGCTGCATGCGAAGGGGACGTCTTCTGCTGGCCAGGAGAATTCTGGGGAATGAGGGCATCCAGATTATTAGACATGTTGATCTAAAATGCCCTTTCCTCACTCTTTCTATCGGGCCTCAGCCTCCATAGAGAAGATCTCCGGTGTCCATTAAAGTCTTCTTTGTAACACTGCTGTTCTGATAAACAGGTATTATGCCAGATTTTTAATATAATCTTCCCTGTGTCTGAAGGAAGTTCTCCTTCACTTTAAAGCTGTCAGAGAGGCCCTTGGGCTTTCAAAGCATGATTTAAATTGGCAACGTGTTGCCCTAGTCTACCATTTTTTTCTTCTGAGCCCTCCACTGCTAACAACAATATTCACTTGCTTTCACAATTTTTATTACCCTTCCCCCATACTAATCAGAAGCAGCAGCCACCTTATCTCTCTGATGCCCTGCTTTCCACCTGCATGCGATCACAGCTATCAATAGGTGGGAGCTTTAGTAACTATTACTATTACAGGTGGGGAATCAAATTCCAAAATCCTATCCCAAGAGACTGCTTTCCAAGGCCGGTTATCTTAGCCTAGATGCCTAGAATTCTGTCGGACAAAGCTCACATTCTGATCTCGTGAAGCAATAAGGAGGGAAAAGGGGAAGGCAGGAAAGGAAAAAAAAACGAATTAAAGTTTGTGCATTACCAAGCTGGCCACGACTTCAGATGAAAACATAGCTGGTTACGCTGATCTATGAAATGTCGCCAGCAGGGTAACATGGAACTCTTACTTCCCAGAACATTCTGTATGGAGTTGGGGGAAAGGAGCAATGTATCTGCCTGCTTTTCTCCATCCAATTGTTTAGAGATCACTCCACTGGACATTAGTATCAGTCTGTCTGTCTGTGCAGCTGATGAAGAAGCCAAGGCTTCTGTGGGTCCAATAGGACCCAGACGCTAGAGGTCCTGCATCTCCCACTGCCAAAGTCCTTTACCCTTGGTAAAGGCTGTTAAACGTCAGCCACGTTAGGACGTGATACTATTATGGTGGCAGCTTTACCATCACGGCACAAAATAAACAAAATTAAAAAGAAAAAAAAAGTCGGTGAATAGAGAGTAAGAACAGGTGGTCATAAGTGGTCAGGAAAGATCTCTCTGAGAAATGATACTTGAGCAGAAGTGAGGGAAGTTGTACTGACATTCTATCAAGAGCATTTATTCAACACATTTTTGTGGATACAAAGGACCTATGAGGCACAGAAATGTGAAAAGGGCACTCACAGTTGCTGCCTAAGATTTACTGTCTAGGATATAACAGAAAGAACAAAGAAAATAAATAGATGTATAGGCTAAAAAGGATTTCAGGAGTTTTGTATGACAACCTCAAACTCTGGTGTATGCGTGGATATCTACCGTTTTCGTGAGTGCATTTTATACAACCATATAGGAGACTACCTTGCCAGTAATAGTGGGGCTTACATGCCTAGTGATTGTCAATGTATAATGGAAATGGGATGGCCTCAGTTTTTCTGTGCTCTTGAACCTTACTTAGGAGCAGTTACAAGAGGCTTTTTTCTCTAATTGTTTCAGCAAGGAAGAGTTCTTTGGAAATAGTGTTTAATATATTGTATTAAAATCTCCATAATTTGACCTTGCTTTACACTGTATGATGCCTTAAGTATTCGTAGTTTTGTACCTCGGTACCTGAACTGATTGTATCTTCCTATATAAAGTAGAAATGTATTTAGTGGTAAGGACAGTATGTAACAAATACATACTGCATGGAGAAACCAGCTGTATTTTGGTTTACAAAATGTCTCAATTTATTTTTCAAGTATTTTGGATTTGACAAAACCTGACGAGGTTTTGCCAAGAACTTTTCCCCCCTTTATTTTTGAAATCATGTGCAATTTTGCAGAAATTTACTCCACATGTTTCTGTTTCATTTACACTTAAATCACCAAAATATTGCTTTGTAAGATCATTTGATGTCCAAGAAGCCATTTGAATTAGTCCAATACTGTTCCTTAAAATTGAGAAATAATTCATATACTATAAAATTCATCCTTTTAAAGTATACAATTCAGTATTTTTTCATATCTTCTCAAAGATGTGCGACCCTTACCACTGTCTAGTTCCAGAACCCAGTACAAGTTTTAAAACACATTGCATTAATAAGATGTTGAATTTTAAGAGTAAGAAACATATGAAGAACTGCATTGTGGGTTTCACCTTGAGGCTCCTGGTCTGAAACTTAATGTGAGTTTTTGCTGTAAACAAGAGACTTGTTCCAGCCCTAACACTGCAATCATAAATCAGAAAATTCCATATTTAGAGGAGAGTCTTCAGAGTTAAAGGGTTATTGCAAGGATGAGTTTTCTCTCTGTTGTAATACACCCATACAGCTCAAGTTGAAAATTCTACTGCTTTCCCACTCAGACCCACTTCCCTACTGATCATTTTTTTGACAGTTTTTTGACCTGGGAAAATCCCAGACCACTGAGTCCTGGTCAAACAATTCTTGGCTTCAAATAAAGTTCTCCTAGCTCTCACTTTCTACACCATCCAGCTAAGTCACCGCCAGAGAAATGAGAGACTATATAAGGCTGACTTTGAAGACGGAATGTTCTCCAGGTGATCTCTATGGATTGAACTTGGAACTGTCTGCTTGAAAGAATGAGAATAGTGAGTCATAAGACTTAATTTGTTATCTCAGCAAGGCCCTGCCGATAGTATTTAAGGACATTGCCCAATCAGGTTCTTCAAGGATAAAAGAGATCCCTGTCAAAGATTAATATGCCTCTTTGTCAACTGTAGCTCCCAATTAGGTATATTGGATTTAGAGCATAGACATATACATAAAATAATACATGAAATAAAATAGCATAACTGAATGCATTTAGCCATATTTCTCAGCTTTGGGGAATCATGGCATAAACTTTGGGACCCTAAAACCCTCACTCTTTACGCATATTGAGTAAAAAGAAAAAAAGTTAAGCAATATGTTGTTCATAGATATAATCAATCTGTGGGATTTGGGAAACTTTTCTTCATCTTCAAGACCCAGAATTCCATTTATAAAATTGGAATAATAATAGCCAGCCCCCAGAATTAATGTAGAATAAGTGAAATGGTAGCCTGCTTATGAAAAGGTACCAGCCCAGGGCCTGGAACACCAAAGGGAAATAATTATTTAATCTGAACTAAATGTGGGCTAGTCAGCGGACTTACGATTACACAACTAGAATTGGTTTCCATACTTGTTCTTCCAGGATATAAAGGAGTGTTTTGGTAGTGACTGTTCTTTTCTGTGAATGCATTGCCTCATTTGTAAAATAAACACTATGTCAGATAAAAATGGTGTGTTTTCTATTAAGTGTCATAATGATACTACCACTTATGATGATCGTTATGAACCCATAGTAAGAAACTTCTTTCAATATAGTCTAGAAAGTTTTAAAAAATTAATTTGACACAATATTTCATTAATTGCTCTCCTTTTCCATAATAAGCTTAGCAACAGTTCTTGAACTCAACAAATCAGGCAAGTTTTGCTAGACCCTGTTTTTTCTCTTATGTCCCTAGGTTGGCAGTGCTTTTCGTCCACATGACAACAAAATGCCTGGATGAAAAGTAAAATATTCAATCATCTGCATGTTTTGTCTACACAATGCTACATGTTTTGATGTTATGTAGACAAAACATCCAGATAATTGGTTTTTTTCCTTTCATCCAGATGTTCTGGCATTATTTATACATAGCTCATGTCTAGTTTACTATTCACTGAAACGGGAAGAGAGCACATACATAAGAGGTGACTTCCAATGACATGAAAAATGTATTGGGCCTTAGATCACAGGTAAACATTTTCTTACATTGAAATAATTCATCTCTTGAATACCTATGGCATGTACTTTGTATTTTTTTACTTCACATATATGAAACATTACAAACAAAAAGATGGTTAGATACACACAGTGTTGAAAATACTGATCATAAATTATTTAAAATGAAGAGGGACAAAAGGAGAAACTTTAGTTTGATGAAACAAATCCTTTAATATCGTGAATGTAGGACACAGTGATGATTACTTTCAAAAGCCGTTCTGAACCACTTTCTCTTTTTCTACGTTCTAATACCAAAGCTGAAAATCCAGATACTTCATTTCTTGGCCTCTCAGTTATGAGTGGATAGCCAAGTGACCTAATTCTTGACAATGAGATCATAAGGGGAAGTGTGCTACGAGATTTCTGAGAAGTACAGCTTGCTTCTTGATGAAAAGAATAGCTACGAAGAATTTATTGGTTCTGCTCCTTCCCTATTCTTCCTTCATTGACTATGGATGTGATACTGGAGCTGAAGCAACCATTTTGCAACTGTAAGACAGCAAGCATGAGGATGAAAAACCAGCAAATTGTGGCATACAATCGAGTACAACCAAAAAGAATGGGTTCTTGATACCATTGTTGAGTTGCTGATCTATCCTTAGGTATTCCACCTCCCAACGTTTTATTCAGTAAAAAAAATAAATATGCTTTTAGACACTGTTGTTCATGTATTTTGTTATTTGCATCTGAAAACATTCCTTACTGATAAAAGAATGCAGATATAACGTCCCTTTGACACGGAAGAATACTATAAGGGCAGGTTGTTGAACTGAGTTGTCAAATATAATGCAGTAACTACAAAATTAGTGTGGAAACAAAATTTGAGCCCAGGTCTTTTGGCTAATATTACCCTGTGTTCTTGTTTCCAGAACACCCTGAAATTTCTGAGGGCATTAAACATTAGCCAGTCAAATGCCCAGGGCTTAATTTAGAAAAAGGGAAATGATTCCACCAACTGATAAAGGGAACACGGCAAAATTGTTCAAAGATACTTAAGTCAGCCAACTGAATTCCTCCTATTTGCTACATGTGGGGCATATCAGAACAGCTTTGGAGGTTTTAAAAGCAGTAAATTTTAAGAATCAGAATTCAATATTCTGACTCTCTTTCCAACACAATAGTTTCTGGGTCCCTCAGGATTTAGCTGTTGAAGAGTTTTGGTACCTGTGCATCATGAATGGGGGGTGGGGTGGGGAAAGCCATGGGTTTTGAGAGCCAGACTTGTATTCAATTCAAATCTCTGTACTTGTCTAATGTGCCACCCAGGGTGGGGCTTACCTGAACAGTTTCCTCATCTATAATACTGTGCTACTCTTACCCACCTCTTCAATTCTTATGAGGATTGAGTGAGATAATATATACACAACACCCACCCCCAAAACATGGCAAATAATTGTGATTTAATAAGAAGTAGCTATTGTTATCACTGATGAATTAGGAAAACTATCAGATCCAGATAATAGGAATGCCCCGAGTGGAGTCACTATTTTCTACTCAAGTGGCCTTCTCAAAGACAGCCATGATAATATTAGATCTGGAGGGTCTGATAGTAGACCCGGGCAATGATTGTGTGAACTCTCATGCCCCAAGATGTATAAGTTCAACAACAGTTGACCGTGGCTCATGGTACTTCTATCCGGCAAAAGGCTCAGGTCAACATTGGGAATCATCTGATGACTCAGTCCTCTTGTTATATGAAAGATCCAGTGAGACTTCAGACCACCTGAATGATAAATTTTGGTTTTCAAAGATACACTTAACACAGTGAATAACTTAGTTCCATTCTACATTTAACAAGCCTCTTGTCAAAACACCTTGGTGGTTTCTGCCCTGGAAAAGGAAATTAAAGTAAAAACACTAAGCCAAATGTCCTGGCTACTCTCTCTCTCTCTCACACACACACACACCCCAATCTCTAAATTCAAGAAGGCTCTTGTTACAGTAAATTTAGCTTACTGTGTGTTTTCACAAAACAACAACTACCCAGGAAGTTCTTTCTGTCCTGAATTCTCAAACACAAAATAAAACCTTGGGCTCTTGGTTGAAAGGTGGAACCTTCCATTTGACTCCCAGTGCAGAGAATGTGGTTGCAGTGAGAACACCAAGTCCAGCTTCAGTATTTTTGCATTGTATAATGTTTTCCGTAAACCTGGCAGAGGCCCGCAAAGGGAAGATGTTGGTTTTAGGCAGTGGCCTTGATTTCCTGCTTGAGACGGTGGATATCAGGAATCCATTTCTAATGAAAAGCAAACAGAGAATCACTACTTTTCCCCATACATTCCTTACATATTTATTCTTGAACGTATTCTGTGGAGACAGTTTTTTTTTTTTTTCCCTATGAGTTCTGCATTCAGAGGGGGTGCACAGGAAGGCCTCATCTGGAGGGCTCGGGCTGGAATAACTCTCTGGAAGTTAACCCTTGTGTGTTCCCAAAGCCCTTGGACCTCCACCTCCTCTGCCTTCTCAGAGGCATCCTGGGCAGAGGCATCTTCGGTCAAGGGCCAATCAAATCAACTGTGCTCCTCAGGAGATAGAGTTCCACAGCTCTTGATATTGCCAGCCTGCCCTTAATATATTACCATATAATTCTCCATGCATTTTCATTTGATTCCTCAGGATAAAGGCAATTCATCCTTTTCTATGGCTTGGCAAACTTGTGATTTCCTAGGTAAGCTCATTATGATGGAAAAACTCCCCGAGTCAGTGTCCAAGCCTCAGCTCTTATTAGTTATACGACTAAACTCCAGGCAGCTTACCTCTGGAAAGTTCTGCTTTGTCATCTCTAACAAGGCAACAATGGCTGCCTCAGCATGCAACAAAGCTCTGGTGAGAGATACAGTGTGGAAGTATCTGGAACAATGTCAGGTATCATATGAATAGGAGGTATTATCTTATAGTTTATGAAGATATTCTAAAAACAGTTCCAAAACAGGATTCCTTTTCAAATATTTATGTAAAATTTACTTTTTAACTAAGCTTCCTGGGAGATACTTGTAGATGCATATGAAGGGGTCAGAAATAACAGAAACTGACGCTGTGTACCCTTAGCTAGTTTCTCCCCATGTCAGGAAGCTCCACCTGCCGTAACAAAATACAATCCACTCGGTCATTCAAACACCAGAAATTTGCTCCTCATGGTTCTGGAAGCTAGACGTACAAAATCAAGATACCAGTATGGTGGGTTTCTGGTTGACATTTCCTTTCGTTTAGCCCTAGTAAAACATTGTGCTGCTTCCTTGTGGCCTCCTTGGCATCTGGTCCGGGAAATCCACTGTCACTGGAATTCTTTTTCCCACAGTGATAAAGTGTCCTTTCTTTGTGCACTGGTTGACAGATGATTCCTTTGTCCTCAGTGTGCAGAAGTTTGCTTATCACATCTCTTGGTATGAATTTCTTTAAGTTTGTCCTGTTTGGATTTGACTCAGCTTCTCAGATATGTACTGTAAGTCTGTTGCTAAACGTGTGAAGGTTTCAGCCATCATTTCTCTGAGGGCTGACTCTTCAGCCCTCTTTCTTGCCCGTTTATATCAAGAGCGATCTCATCTGTGTCTCTAGCCGTGTCATCCATGTCTGTGTATCTATGTGGAGGTTTTAAGGAATTGTCTCGCATACTTGAGGAGATTTTGCAAGTCCAGAAACGGCAAGGTAGGCCAGCAAGGTAGGCTGGAGACCATGTGGGGGGGTTCATTCTTTCTCTGTGAAGGCCTTCAGATGAGTGAACACAATTCAGTCACATGACGGAGAGCAAACGCTTCACTCAAACTCCACTGACGTAAAAATCAATCTTACCTTAAAGTACCTTCACAGACACATCTAGAAGAATGTTTGACAAAATATCCAAATAACATGGCCTCACCAGGTTGCCACATAAAATCAGTCATCACAGTCCCACAGGTCTCTGAGGTTCTGTTCATGGTTTTTTTTTTTTTTTTTCAGTGTATTTCACCCTTGCCATTGTTCAGATTGATGTGTTGTTCTATCATCACTGGACTCCTTTTCTCTGTTCCCTGCATTCTGCTCTTGATACTGTCCTCTGAGTTTTTAATTTCACTTCTTGTATTTTTAGTTTTAAAATTTTCCATTTTGTTTTTCTTTACAGTTCCTATTTCTTTGCTGAGACTTTCTCTTTTTTTTTTTAAGATTTTATTTATTTATTTACTTGAGAGAAAGAGAAAGAGACAGAAAACATGTGAGCACAAGTCAGGGGAGCCAAGTGGGAGGGAGAAGCAGATTCCCTACTGAGCAGGGAGCCTCATGCGGGACTTGATCCCAGGACACTGAGACCATGTCCTGAGCGGAAGGCAGACCCTTAACCGACTGAGCCACCCAGGCACCCCATGCTGAGACTTTTTATTTCTTTGCTGAGGATCTCTATTTTTCATGTGTCTCAAGCATATTCCTAATGTGGGGTGTTTTTTTTAAGCATTTTTATAACAGTTGCTTTAAATCTTTTTTTTTTTTTTAATTTATTTATTTGTCAGAGAGGGAGAGAGAGCAAGCACAGGCAGACAGAGTGGCAGGCAGAGGCAGAGGGAGAAGCAGGCTCCCTGCCGAGCAAGGAGCCCGATGTGGGACTCGATCCCAGGATTGCTGGGATCATGACCTGAACCGAAGGCAGCCGCTTAACCAACTGAGCCACCCAGGCGTCCCTGCTTTAAATCTTTGACAGATAATTCTAACATTTCTGTCATCTCGTTGTTGGCTTCTGTTGATGTTCTTTATTTTTTTCTTTCATTTAGATTGATATCTTCCTGGCTCTTGGCATGAGTGATTTTCTATTAAAATCTAGATGTTTGGGGCATCTTTTATGAAACTGAAAATTACCCAAACCTCCTGTTTTAGCTGCTTTCTCTGGTGCCACTCTGGCAAGAGAAATGTAAAAGAGACTGCCTCATTACTTCTAGGAGCCAGTGGATATCCAGGTTCCCTTCTTAGCCTCCTTGGGTCCTGAGGGAAGGTGATCCTTGCTATTGCTAGACAGTTGTGGGAATTTTGCCTGTATTCTTTTTTTTTTTTTTAAGATTTTATTTATTTATTTGAGAGAGACTGAGCACATGAGAAAGAGAGAGAGAGAGAGCAGGCACGAGAAGGGGAGAGGCAGAGAGAGAGGGTGAAGCCGACTCCCCACTGCGCCAGGAGCCCAAAACAGTCTTCAATCCCAGGACCCTGGGATCATGACCTGAGGCAATGGCAGATGCTTTACTGACTGAACCACCCAGGCGCTCCTCGACTTTCATCTAGGTTATCCCACCCTGGTTGGAGGGACAGAAGTGCCTCATGGCTAGTTCCCACCTGGCCTTCAATGATACCATGAGGCAGAGTGTGACCTGTTACTGCTGAGCAGGGGAGGGAAGTACTGACTCTCCACTTGGCCTCTCTGATGTCACTCCAACTGGGTGGTGGACGGCCCCTCATTACTATTAGGTGAAATCCAGTCTCCTATTCAGGTTTCTCTGACACCACCCCAGCAAGCGTTGGGGGCATCCCATTACGGCCTGGTGAGGATGGAAGTCTGGAGTCTCCACTCAGCCTGTGCTGGTGGGAGACTGAGAGACACCATTCTTTGGTCTTTGGGCTACAGTGATGGGATTTGGCAGAGGTGAGAGGGTGTGGGCGGCTTTTTTTGTTTGCACCTTTTAGCATTTCCAGGTTGCTGGCTACTTCACTTCCAGTGAGACATATAAGACAAGAAGAAAACTCACCGAGTTTACCTCTGTATTGTTCCTTGCATCCTGAGGTCCCAGCCCAACCACTGTTTTCTCTCCATCTTTCAAAGTTTTCTTATGTTTGTTTTTTTGGTTTTACTAAGCAGGAGAAATAGGGGAAAATATACCTACTCCACATTCCTGGAAGGAAAAACTATAAAAACTCGCTTATAATAAGGAGAAGTAGAAAGGTAAATGATATCAAATAATAATTTAATACTGTAACTACAAAGGATTATGACTTGCCATTAAGCTAGAAATCGTAAAAGCAGCTTCTAACCAAGCTTTCTCACTAGAATCATATTTTACTCTGGGATTTCACTGAATTCCCATCTCAAGTTTTTTCACTTTCACGTATTTTAAATGTTTTATAGTAGTTGTAGCCTTAGTCTGTGATGACATTTAAATTTGTCATTTCAAATTATAGTACTAGGTATGGCAAATACTTAACTTTCTTATCACCAATTCATGCTTTCTCTGGAGGAAAGTGTGCTATTTGCCCTTCTTCCACATTTTTGGCTAGTTCCCAAATTTGTCACTCATATTCATAAGCAAAAGAATTCAGGGTCATCTTGGCTATACTTTTTAAATGAAGTCACACCCCATACTAAGACCCTTTCTTTTGTCTTCTTGACATTTTATTTTTTTGACATTTTAAAATATTTTTTAAAATTTTTTAAAAAATTTTAATTTCTTTATAAACAAATAATGTATTTTTATCCCCAGGGGTACAGGTCTGTGAATTGCCAGGTTTACACATTTCATAGCACTCACCATAGCACATACCCTCCACAATGTCCATAACCCCACCACCCACTCCCGACCCCCCTGACATTTTAAAATATTAATAAAACTTTACATTTTTGTTTGTCAAAACTTAAAACCTAAAAGTGCTTTCATTTCCAAATCCTAGAATCCTGGAATAATTTTTGTGGTAAAAAACATAAATTGCATTTAAAAAGTCCAAGGTCTGAATTTTCTTATCTATAAATTAAAGGTGTTCAAGTCAACTAATTATAAATTCCCAGCCAATGGTCAACTTTCTACAGTTGTAGTTGACAAAGCATGTTAGTGGCTAAAAGGGAACTGGAGCTTTCAGTATCCAGACTTCTACACAGGAGTCCAATGAGAGACATCTTGCCACCATTTTAGTGGTGAGGAAACAAGTTCATTGACCAGTGTCACCTGTTAAGTAAGTGATGGATTAAACTTCTTAAAGTAACATAATTTGTAGCTGGCAGAACCAGGAGTCACTCACTTTAAGCATTCTACCTCCAGATGCGGTGTTTGTTTGTTTTTCTTTTTTACTGCATCAAAGCTCCCTGTCGGGGACTGATTTGAAGCTCTGCTTCCTCTCAAAGGATGAAGACCAGGAAAGTCCTAGAGAAAGAGTCTATACTGTCTTCCCCTCATTTTGCTTTGACTATGTCATGTTTCTTCTTACGATCTTACAGTGACTTATCTCCACATTGAGATAAAGTCAAAATCCTTATAGCCTTCCCCAAAGCTCTTGACAAGGAGGCTTCTGCTTCTTCTTCTTCTCACAATAGAATAATGGTTCATTCCTTGAACGACTAGAAAGTGGGACAAACATGTGAGATAATGATTTCCAGACATTGGATGACAAGCAGTGCAACACTGAGACTCCTGTGAAAATGAAAACAATGAGGTAATTTCTATGATAGTATCAGATCACTACCTGAATGCAATTCTAGGCTAGAGTGAAAGAGGAAGGAAACTGAACACAGCCAGGGGGTCTCACTGAGGTGGGAGGACAATGTTTGGAGGCAGAGGTGGCTAGAATCCAAAAGGAAGAATGTCAGAGAGGAGAGAACTCCAAAAAGAATGGTCTGGATATTTGTGGGTGATACTAAGGTATTCTACAAGAAAAATGCCCGAGGCTGGAGAGGAAACCACTGAAAATGTATGGGCAGAAGAGTTTACACAGAGCTGGCAACAGTTCCTCTGCCCACCAAGTCAGAGTAGATAGGCCTTATAATAAATGATTCGTCAGGTGGATTCCAAGAGGGTACCAACTTAGTAGTGAGAATAAATTAGCCTTAAATTACAGTGTGCTCTGACATGCCCTAACAAAGCATAAAAGCATGCCCCATAAGAATCATGCTGATTTCAAACAATACTGAGTGTAACCTAGAAATAATTTCAAATTATAGAAAGAAAAGCAAGATAGCAGCCAAAATCAAGTGGTAACCTTCATGATATTTAGCATCTAATCGTGCATGTAAGAAGACAGGAAAATGCAATCTTTGAGCATAAGAAAAAAAATTCAATAGAAACAGATTCAGATATGACACTATTAATGGAACTGATCAACAAGGATATTAAAATGACTATTGCAAATATGTTTCATATGTTCAAGATGGTAGAAAAATATTATTATGACAGAAATGAAAGATTAAAAAATCAAAAGGGAACTTATAAAGTTGAACAATTATATCTGGAATGGATTTTACATCGGATAAAATTAGATGAAGTATTAGACACTAAATTTAAAAAATTGGTTACTTCAGAGACAGCAATAGAAGCAACCAAATTGATGTGCAGAGAGGGGGAAAAAAACAAGATAATTAACAGTGAACTAGTGACCTGAGTGATAATATGTTTGATAAAATATATAGTTGAAGTACTAAATGAAGAGGAGGACAAAGTGAAGACATTTGAGTAAATAATGGCCAAAGTTTTACAAATTTAATGAAACCTATAAAGCTACGGTTCAAGAAGTTCAACAAACTCCTATCAGAGAAAATATAAATAAAATCCTCCCAAGTGATATCACAATCAAATTCCTGGAAATCAGCGAATAAAAGACAATTTTAAAGTAGGCAGAGAAAAGAAGATCCATTAAATATAGAGAAAAAACACAATGACAGCATATTTCTTGTCCAAAAATGTCAAGCTGGAAAACAATGGAGCAATGTCTTTTTAAAGAACTGAAGTCAGTTGCTGTTCAGTTTCCCAACACCATTTGTTGAAGAGACTGTCTTTTTCCCATTGGATATCTTTTTCTGCTTTGTTGAAGATTAGTTAACCAGATAGTTATGGATCCATTTCTGGGTTTTCTAGTCTGTTCTATTAATTGATGTGTCTATTTTTGTGCCAGTACCATACTGTTTTGATCACTACAGCTGTGTTATATAACTTGAAGTCCAAAATTGTGAGGCTTCCTGCTTTGCTTTTCTTTTTCAAGGTTGTTTTGACTATTCAGGGTCTTTTGTGGTTCCATACATATTTTAGGATTGTTTGTTCTAGCTCAGTAAAAAATGTTGCTCATACTTTGGTAGGGATTGCATTAAGTGGGTAACTTGCTTTGGTAGTATTGACATTTTAACAATATTTGTTCTTCCGATCCATAAGCATGGAATGGAGGGGAGGTGGATGAGGGGGGATGGGATAGAAGGGTGATGGAGATTAAGGAGGGTGCTTGTCGTGATGAGCACTGGATGTTATATATAAGTGATGAATCACTGAATTCTACTCTTGAGACTAATGTTACACTGTATGTTAACTAACTGAAATATGTCAACTGAAATTCAATATTCAGCAAAAAATACTTTCAGAAATGGAGGCAAAATAAAAACTTTTTTAGATAAATCACAATTAAAGGAGTTATTACCAGCTTTTTACCAGTAATTACCAGTTATTACCTGTTACTGTTAGAACCCTAAGGGAAGTTCTTCAGATAGGAGGAAAATGATAAGAGGTGGAAATCTGAATCTGCAAAAAGGAATGAAGAAAGTTGGAGACTGTAAATAAGTGGGTGAACATAAAAGACATTTTTCTCATCTTAGTCTCTTTAGAAGAAAATTGTTTGGTACAAAAACAAAAAACATGTATTATATGGTTCATAGAATATGTGGGGATAAGATGTATGATGAAAAAGCAACAGAGAATCATAGAGGAAAATGGAAGAATTCTGTTGCAAGATTCATAAAGTAGAGAAAGTGAGGTAGCAGTATTTGAAGGCAGAACATGGTACATTAAACATGTGTATTGTAAGCCTTTGGACACACATAGAAAATAAAACAATAAAATGGCAGGTAAAGCTAGTTTTAGAGATCAGATGTAATAGTTAAAAACATACCAATAATTAAAATAATGTAGAAAGTGCAAGATAAAGGAATGAACAGGAAAGGGGACAAATAGAAAATAAATAGCAAGAGTGGTATATTTGCTCACAATTATATCAATTATTCCATTAAATATACAGGATTCAAACACTACAAAGAAAAGGGAGAGATTTTCAGATTAAATTCTAAAAATACTACTCTTATATCTAAAAATGCAGATGAGCTAAAATTGAAAGGATAAAAAAAAGATATATAATGAAAACCCTAATCAAAAGAAAGCTGGAGATTTTTCATTAATACCCAAAAAGTAAATTTAAAGATTTTATTCATTTATTTTAGGGAGAGTGAGCGAGCATGGGGTGGGGGTTGCGGCAGGAGAGAGAATCCCAAGCAGACTCCACACTCAGAGTGGAGCCCAATGTGGGGCTCAATCTCATGACCACAAGATCATGACCTGAGATGAAATCAAGAGCTAGATGCTTCAACAACTGGGACACCCAAGTGCCCCTGAAAAGTAAATTTAAAATCAAGGAATATTATCTGGGGTAGAAAGAGATTTCATAATAAGAGAAAAGATCAATATATCAGGAAGACATAAAAATCCAAAATGTGGATGGGCTTTATAGCAGAGCTTCCCGATACATGAAGCAAACATTAATAGAATTAAAAGAAAAAAATAGAAACATCTAAAGTGCAGTTTCAGACTTCAGCATTCTTCTCAATAATTAATAGAACAAGTAGGCAGAAAGTTAATAAGCACATATGTGACTTTACCTGGGCCTAGCTGACTTATAAAATACTCTAGCACAGCATTTTCATATACACACAAAACATACACAAAGCTAGACCATATTCTGGGCCATAAAACAAATCATATTTAATTTAAGAAGACTGTAATCATACTAGGTACATTCTCTGGCCATAATGAAATTAAGCTAGAAATAAGTAACAAATGGTTATCTGGAAAAGTGTCAAAATATTTGAAAATCAAAACATATACTTTTAAATAACCCCGAAGAAGCAGAGAAGCAAGAGATTAGAAAACATTTTGAACTGAAGGAATATGAAAACAAAACTCATCACGACTGTAAGATGCAGCTAATGTGATGCTTTGAGGGAAATGTACAGAATTAAAACAAAGAAGGCCTCAAATCAATGCTCTTAGATCCCATAAAAAAAAAAACAGAAAAAGAAGAACAATTAGAGTGGAGGAAAATATTAGTTATAAGCAGAAATCAAATGAAGTAGGAAACAAAATGTAATAGAGAAGAATCAATGAAATCTAAAGGTGGTCTTGTGAAGAACATCAATGAAATTCATAAAATCCTAGGCATTGTGGATCAGAAAATGGGGGCAAAAGCCAAACTGCCAATATCAGCAATAAAAGCAGGACATCACCATAGATGCTCCAGACTTGCAAGACTAATAAGGTAATATTACCCACAACTCCATAAACCAATAAATATGACAATTTTACTAAAGTGGCCAAATTCTTTAAAAAACACTAACTACTAAAGCTCCATCAAGAAGAAATAATCTGAGTGGCCTCAATATAGCAAAAACTTTCCCACAAAGAAAATTCTAGGACCAGAATGGCTTTATGGGTGAACTCTAACAAACATTGTAAGAACAAACAAGAATGATTCTGTATTAATGTCTTCCAGAAAATAGAAGACTCATTTTACGAAGCAAGCTTTACAGTGTCACCAGCCAGACAAGAATTATAAGAAAAGAGTACAACAGACAATGATCTGTATGAACACAAATGCAAAAATCCTTAACAAAATGTTAAGAAAAATTAATCATGCAATATATATTTATATAAATATAAATTATGATGAACTAGGATTTCTCCCAAAATGCAAATTGGTTTAACATTAAAAAATCATCTTAATAGAGGCAGAAAAGTTATTTGGAAAAATGTCAACATCTGTTCATGATAAAAAATGACAATAAGCTGAGAATAGAAGCAATCTTCTTCATGGTAAAGGACAGCTTTGAAAAGTTGACAGCTAACATCATGTAAGTTATGAGAGACTGAACACCATTCTTTTAAAACTGAGAGCAAGGCAATTGTTCACCCTTCCTAGTCAACATCATCCTGGAAGTTCTATTCCGTGAAAGGAAGAAAGTAAAAGAGGCATACAAATTGGGAAATTGAAATAAAACTCCCTAATCACAGACATGTTTATCTATGTGAAAAATCTTATGGGATCTAAAATAGAAGGGATTCCTGGATGGCTGAGTCAGTTAAGCGTCTGCCTTCAAATCAGGTCATGATCCCAGGGTCTTGGGATGGAGCCCCACATCGGGTGTCCCTGCTCAGTGGGGAGTCTGTTCCTCCCTCTTCCTCTGCCTGCCACTCAGCCTGCTGTGTTCTCTCTCTCTGTCAAATGAATAAAATCTTTAAAAAATAATAAACAAAATAGTTACTAAAGCTAATGAATACGTTTAGGAAACTCACAGAACCTAAGGTCAATATACCAAAATAAATTGTATTTCTATATATTAGGAAACCAACCATTGACAATTGAATTTTTTAATTTGTCATCCTCAAAATAACTAAAAATATGAAATATTTTTATTTATTTTATGTTTTAACGTTTAACAAAACGTTTGCAAGACTGTGTACTCAAAACAATAAAACAGCTGTGAGAGAAATTAAATACGATCAAAATAAAATGAGAGATGCACAATATCCCTGACTCAAAAGATTCAAAGTTATTAAGATTTCCATTCTCTCCAAATTGAGCTACATTTTTAATACAATCCCATATAACATCATCACAACCTTTTTTGTTGACATGAAAAATAGTGTGTGGTAAATAATGAAGATTTTGTCTTTATGGAAATTCAAAGAACCTAGAATTGCCAAAGCAATTTTGAAAAAGAATAAAGTTGGAGGATTTACACAACCTGAATTCAAGTCTTACTATAAAGCTACAGTAATGAAACAATGTGGTATAGGTACAAGACAGATGTACCCAGAATCAGTGGAACAGAACAGAGATTCCAATATATACCCAATTGATTTTTGACAAAGATAACAAGGCAATTCAATATAAGGATAATCTTTTCAACAAATGATACTGAAAACATCAGCTATCCATATGCAAAAAATAAAAATAAAAAAGAATCCCAAACCTTAACACATACCATATACAAAAATTGATTTCAAATGGATCACAGACCTAAATATAGGAGCCAAAACTATTAAAATTTTATAAGAAAACCTATGAAAAAATGTAGAGACCTCAAATTAGGCAAAGATTTTCAAATAGGACAAAAACAGCACAAACTATAAAAGAAAAAAAATTTAATTGGACTTTGTTAAAATTAAAAACATTTGTTCTCCAAAAGCACTGTAAAGAAAAATGGAATCAAGTCACAGATTTGCAAAACATTTGTCTGGATTTGGAATCCAAATATATCAAGAAGTTTTATAGCCTAATTAAAAAGTTAAAAAAAAAGATTTGCATATACTTAAAATGAATATACACAAATAGTAAACAAGCACATGAAAGGATACTTAACATCATTAGTATTGGAAGAGTTTTCATTAAAACTACAGTGAGATACCACTACAGACCCACTAGGTTAGCTAAAATCAAAGGGAATGATGGCAAAAAGGCAAGAACAGCTAAAAATAAAAGGATTTAGTGTTGACCAAGATGTGGAACTCTACCATACTGCTGGCGGGGACGCAAAATGGCTCAACTACTCTGGAAAAGAGTTTGGCTGTTTCTTACAAAGTTTGACACACCTGCCATGTGCTCCAGCATTTCCATTCTTAGGTATGCATCCTGGGAAATGGATCTCTACAAAGACTTGTACTCCACTATTCACAGCAGCTTTATTCATAACAGCTCCAAACTAGAATGATCCTAAATCTCCATCAGCTAATGAATGGAAAACAAATTGTGATTTAGCTTTATAAAAGTACACCACTCAGCTGTAAAAGGGAACAATCACTGATCCCTTTAACACTTCACCCACATAGATGGATCTCAGAAACACTGTCCCAAGAGGAAGATGCCAGACACGGAAGACTCCATGCTGTACAATTCCATTCACATGAAAGTCTAGAAAAGGCAAAACTCTAGGGATAGAGAGCAGATCAGAGACTGACAGAGTTCAGGGGGAAGAGAAGGAAATGGCAGAAAGGGACATGGAGAAATTTGATGAGGCGAAGGGAGTGTTCAATACCGTCACTATGATCGTGGTTTAGGGCCCTATGGATTGGTCAAAATTCTTCAAGTTATATTCCTATACTTGCTGAATATTTTAAGTTACACTTCAGGAAAGCTAATTCTTTTTAAAATGAAAGAAAGAATGGAAAAAGGTATCTCATACTAACACAAATCCAAAGAAAGTTAGAGTGACTATATTAATGTCAGACAGGGTAGATTTCCAAACGAGGCATATTGTTCGGAATAAAAAGGCACATTTCATAATATTAAAGGGATTCATTCATCAAGAAGACATATTAAGGTTTACTTGAATTCCTATCCAGTTATTTTTATGGCACTTAAAATTAATCTTCCTGGCGTAAATCTACTTCCCTTTAGAAAGAAAGGTTCTAAAATTATTTTTTGTTGTTGACTTAGTGTGGCTTGGAGTGGGGAAACTTTTCTTTCCCCAAACTGTGTGCCTGAATGTTTTTTGGCCAATTTCTCAAGTTCTACTGTAATTACATTGGCTAGTTTTGTTCATCCACTAGAAACATTATTAATTGTCCTTCATTCAGAAGTCTGAAACTTACTGGCTTCACTGACAGATTTCCCATTGCTGCCCAAGAGTAAAAAAGGAACTCAGTATGTCGGAAACCTTTTTTCACTTTGCCACATATTGAAATATTTAGGAAGATTAACAAACTTGAATAACCACCACTGACCCAAATGAGGGCCAAAAGGAAGACGAGTTTTCAATATAATTGTTAAATCTTAGCGTTTTTCCCTCCTTTCGAATTTTTCAGTGTGATTATCAGAGAAACCCCAGCTTCTCTGCCTCCTTTTCCACCACGGTCTTGGCTCTCCAGGGGGCATCTTCACATCCTGTGACAAGGTGATATTGTTCCCCTGCGGCCTCCACTACCAGGTCCGTGTCCTTGCCAAGCTTCCACTATAGAACCCTCCTCTGTCCATCTTGACCCCTCTTCTTGCCTAGGTCTTGGTAACATGGTGTAGCAGATCCACACATCCCCTCTGCTCTATCTCCATGAGGTTTATAAAACTCACCTCCTTTAAAAAGCAGAGGTCAACCTTTTTGACACCAGCACAATTCAGCTCTCCACTGAGGCCATCCAGTCGCTTGAAATGGAGAAAAATGCAAACTAGCTTTAACTCGTACATGGTGGGAAGTCCAAAACCTCCCTAAATTTGTTACTTCCCAGGGGGCTCATGTTCTCCTGGTCACTTTTGGCTCCTACCAAACGCTTGTTCTCACCTCTCGGCCTTTTTCTTATTTCTCTGCTCCACACCCAGCGAAATGTGGAACATTATTCATTTTCTGTGATCCCTCTCACCCCAATAAAAATGCTCACACCTAGCCTTTAAATATGTAGCAGATCCTGCAAATGGAGAGGTTTCGGATTACCAATTTACTCACTCCAAACTCCCTTCAGTTTTTCCCCTTCTCTCCATTTCCCCAGATCCCAACCTTTAAGAGATTCCAGGAAGCTCTCCTTTACAGCACCAAGAGAAAGTGCAGCTCAAGCCCCTGGGCTCCGGTGTTCCGGGGGCCACCTAAACACCACTACCCGTCTCCCTAAGGCAGAATTGATGCCATTTCCGTGTCTTTCCCTGCGTTAGGTACAAGAACCAAGATTCCAGGAGATGAGCAAAGTTCCCCTGATCCAGTTATAAGAAAACACCCAGTTGTAAAGAAAAGGCCTTGCACAGGAAATGTTACGAAGTTGCCTAATGATTTCAGACCAGTGTTTTGCTGACCTTTGTGAATGGGACTTAGAGGTGATGGACTGAATACATGAAAGGAAATAGGCTGGCCTTTCTGCCCTTCATATATCATATAGTCCCTTGTGCCCTTTTCGTTGTGAGTGACTGGACAGCCTTTTTGAATAAAACCTGGTTTTACATGTGGACAGTGTTAGGGATATAGTTGAGTTTCTGACGCCAACCTCAGCTTCTTCACATGAAGGTTGAAAGGACAATTGTTCTGGTCTAGTTCCCATTCTCTTCTGGCCGGTTCAAGATCTTTTGGTCCCTCAAAGCATTGCTTTCATGGAAAGATCCTTTCCTTAATTTGGGTCCTTATCGCTGATCAGAGCTATTTCCTCGTCTTTTTATTTGTAATCCTGGATATTGAGCTGCAGCTTTTTCCTTTTCTACTCTGAGGTTGTGTGTGTCCCCAATGCCTATTAGATGTGTCTTCTCCGCAGGACAAGGAGTCCCTGAGCCCTGTCATGACTGCGCAGGCGTGTGGGTGGGTGTGCAGGTAGAGAACCCGTTTCGACTGGGCGCCTAGACTTGCCGCTGATCTATTAATGGTGCATCGCTTTGACAGTTTTTGTATTCTGTTGTTTTTAAAAACAGCCCTAGAAGGTAATGCCTATTTAGCCACGCTATCCTATCCTGGATAATTAGGAATTGGAATACGTTCCTGGTTTGTGCGTGAGCCAGAAGGGCTATGAGACTGGAGCACGGCATTCATTATTTATGCGAGCATCTTATTATTATTTATTAGTAGTTGTAGCAATAAATAATATTAAGTATTTAATTAATTATTAATAATTAATTAACAGTTAATTAATTATTAATTCAGATTTGTTCTTGATAAATCTGTTTGCTATTTATCTTCAAGTGATAAATTTTTCATAGAATAAATGCTTTGTGTTATTGAAAAAGGCTGCATTTACATAATGCCAGACATAATTTTTCCAAATTACATAGTTAAGATAAATAATTTATTGCAGTAGATATCAAGCAGGTTTTTGTTTAAATCTCACTACTTCAAAATTATTGGTTACATTATTTCCAAAAAAGGTTGTTTTTCTGGTGTTTATTTTCAGCCTCAGCAACTTTTATCTTGAGTCATGATGGCAGTAGGATCCTAGCTCAAGGGCCTGATGTGTATGCACCCTGAGGACTCCGATACATATGAGCCTTCTGATATGTTTTGTGGGGTTGACCACTCTGCACAAGAAAGAGCCTCCAGGAAAGAAAGTTGCCCTAGGGAAAGATAAAATAAAGGAGTTTGTATTTGTCTCTAACAATTGATTAGTGACAGAAGAGAGAAGGCAACTTGACTGATAGTATCACTCACACTTGATGTTGGGGTCCACATGGGGATAACAGAACAAAATGGGTAGGGAACTTAGCTCCCGATCCAGTGCACAGGAACACTGGGAGCGAAGGGCCTGGGAAACCAATGCATGGGAAGTAGGGTCATAATGGCCCATGTCCAGACCCAGCCCAATCCCCTCTGTCCTAATGTGGATGGTGGCATCCCTACCCAGAGCCTCCACATGTATCTGCCCAGACTATGCACCTTAGGGTAGACTGAGTAATAGTCTCTCCCAAAGATGCCTACATACAGAGGACACAGGATCCAAGTAAGAGTAAGAAGATGGAGGAAAGAAAGCAGAGGTCAGAGAGAAGATGCCGCCCTGCTGGCTTGAAGATGAAGGAAGCAGCCACGAGTCAAGGGAGGTAGGTAGCCTTAGAAGCTGGAAAGGTCAGAAAACAACTCTCTCCCAGGGCCTTCAGAAGGCACATGGGCTTGCTGACACATTGATGTTAGCCCAGTGAAAATGATTTCAGGCTTGTCACGTACAAAACTACAAAGACAATAAAATTATATTGTTTTGAACCATGAAATGTGTGATAATCTATTAGACAGTAGTATCAATAAATCCACATGTCTTTCCCCCTACGGGGTGCTGTCAACATGGTGCTCTCTGCGATTGGGGGGTGGGGCTTTTGCTCTATCTCCAGTTGGGAGGAGGCCAGGGAAACTGTTGTGCTGGGCACCTCAAGAATTCAACGTGTCTGCTCCTTGTCAGTTTCTTCCTTCTTCCATTGCCTTCCATTGATGACTTCACAAGGGAAGAACCTCTCCACCCTCAGCTCTACTCTCCTGAGGGTCTCTTCCCCTTCCGGGTGCTGAGAAAGCAGGTGTTGGGTCCTTTCCAAGTTCTGGCACACCGTCATCCCACCCTTCACACACACTGACCCAGATGGAGTTAAAATGACTATCTTATTGAGGAGCCTGGAAAGTCACTAGAAATAGTGCCAGTTGGGAAGACAACAACTAGGGACCTTACCTAAGGAGTTTGCTTCCTCCCCAGAGGGGAAATGTCTCCCAATGTGACTTCAGAGACTGTTTCAAGGCAACCCTCTGTCACTCCCAATGTCCTCAGTCTCTCAGTCAGAGACTCCCAATGTCTCTCAGTCCCTCTCATCCTTCTATATTTCCTCTTAAAGCCCTTTGTCTCTTTCGGTCGGATGGCCCCACTTATTCCCTCCAAAACCACACTAGACCTATCTGCAGAACAGGGCCTGGACACCTGCCCCAGTATGGGATTTGTGAACTCTCATTCTTCAGGTGGTAGTAGCTTCGTGATTTCCTCAGCCTTTTCATTGTTGCCCCAGGAGAATCCAGCATGATCCCTGGTCCATAGAATGGAAAGGAAAGTCGATTCACTGTGGTCTCACTGACAACACAGAATGAGGGCAGTTGTCCCACAAGTGAGCTACAAGGAAACATAACCCGGCTCAAGTTCATTTTCTCCTTGAGTATTCTATCTGAAATCGTGGGGGACAGTCTGCCCACTGCCACGCTTTGGGCCCCACCCCTCAGGTCAATCTCACAAAGGCGTACTGGGGCCAGGAGCAAGTAACTCACTGCTATGACCGCTAGTATTATCAAGAGCCACAGTGTTTGTGGAGAATAATCCAGACACAGCCACTCAGGATGTGTGGCACCCTCTCTGTCTTTCTTCTGATCCTCAAATCTCTCCCTTGATAGAAGGCAAGTGGTATTTCAGTATTTATCCCACAAAAGAAGCAACAGAACATAGATAGTAAGAATTGGTAGGATTACCATTGCTAGGGGAACAATACTATGTGTATGAAAACCCCCCGATAATGACTTTCCGAACTAGTTGGGAAGAATTTAAGGGAGGCTAAATTTCTTGCAATCCTGTGGGCAAGGCTGAGTCAGAAAAATACTTCTTGTTGCTGTTATTTCAAAACTCTTTTTTTCCTCTAGGCTGCTATAATCTGGAGAAACATATGTTAAATATGTTATCTTTCACGAAGAACTGGTAAATCTAATTATTTGCAATTTGTTTCTTTTTTTAAATTTTTTCCCCATATTTTTGTTCATGGAAATGACATATTGTAATGACAATAAAAGAAATTAAAAATGAGGGAAATTATCCAGAAATCTGCCTACGAAAGCAATTCTTTTATTTTCCATGTTTCCTCCCAGGAATTATCTATATGCTGGCAAGGCAATTCTATGCTACTTCCCAGTGTGGAAGATTTAGAAGAAATACAGAGCTCAACTTTTAAAAAGTTAGGAGGTTTTGGCCACATCACTTAAAATCTTGGCTATCAGTTTCCTTTTATTAAAATGAAATTGTTGGACTCATTGATTTTTTTAATGGATCTTCCCAGTTTAAAAATTATTTTTTTAATATTTAAATAAATTTTTTAAATATATAAAAATTATTTGTACTTGCAATGGAATGAGTCTTACTTGGTAGCATCACATTGGGGAACTGGAAATGTTTAAAAGCTGAGAGAATGTACTGGCAAGTGACAATGGTGATTAGGAACACCACAAACAATAGACAGGAGCAGAAACTGAAACTCTAGTGGCCTTCTGATAAACAGATTCTAAAATAACTGCTTGTTTTGTTCTAATTCTAGAATTTCCCATGCTTGTTAATTTCAAGTTTTTCTAACAGCAGCTTAGCCTCCTGTCATGATATATATCCACCATCAACCATAAAAATATTATAGTCATGTCATTCAAGATCAACAAGTGATATTGCTCCGTTTAAAATGGTTGTGGAGGCGCCTGGGTGGCTCAGTGGGTTAAAGCCTCTGCCTTCGGCTCAGGTCATGATTCCAGGGTCCTGGGATCGAGCCCCGCATCGGGCTCTCTGCTGGGCAGGGAGCCTGCTTCCTCCTCTCTCTCTCTCTGCCTTCCTCTCTGCCTATTTGTGATCTCTGTCTGTCAAATAAATAAATAAAATCTTTAAAAAAATAAATAAAATAAAAATAAAATGGTTGTGGTTGCGTCCTATACAATTTGGAATGATGCTTGTCTTAGTCCATTCTGGGTGTTAAAATAAAAATATTATAGACCAGGTGTTTTAAACAACAAGGATTTATTCCTCATGGTTCTGGAGGCTAGAACGTCCAAGATCAAGGTATTGGCAGATCTGGCATCTGGTCAGAGGCTCTTCCTGGTTTGCAGATGGTCCTTCTGAGTCTCTTCTTAAGAGGGCACTAACCTTATTTGTGAGGGCTCCACCCTCACACCTACCTCCTAAAGGCACCACCTTTTAATATCATCAGTTTGGGGCGGTAGGATTTCAACATATGAATTGGGATGGGGGGAGCACAGACATTCGGTCAATAACAGTGCTGGACCTAAGTAGCCATTATCCCTACCCTGGACTGTTGCAGAAGGCATGCTTATCTTTAGCTTGCTTTGCTACTACTTTGAATCAAGATATTCTGGCCAGAAGTATGGGACCTTATTTTAAAAATAACAGTAGGTACAAATCTTTCAAGTGCTTTTACAGGCAGCAGAATTATTTCCTTTCCCCAGCAATATGAAGAGAACCCATTCTCAAATAGGTAGAACACAGAGGGCACAGTTCAGTCAGTAAACTTGTTCCTGAACTTCAGTGCTGCCAGGCTCTCCACACTGATGCACAAAGTGTGGAAGTTACTGAGCAAAGCTATTATTCTGTACTTCTGACCATTTGTGAGTTGAATTATATACAGGTCGTCTTTCCTTTCACAGTGTGCTCTTAACTGAAATGTGTGCTTATCAGAACCATGCCTTCACTTTGCAGGGCTCGATGTTAATGCAGATTAAATCTCAGCAGGGAATTGTGCAAAGCAAGGACACAGTTCCGTGGGCACCCATTTTAGACACCATTGTACCTCACAATGTGAGAATGATCCTTATTACAATCTGGACACTCAGGCTCTATTTCAACCTCAAGAACTTGTGATGTACACACAAGATTTAGCAGAATCTCTAGTCACTGTTCTGTTCAGAGTTGTAAGGTCCACAAACAGGACTAACAGCTGGTGAACAAGGGTCATCTCCATTTCATTGCCAAGCAGTGCTCTCTTAACATATGAATGTTGGCACAGTTTTGGAGGTTCTAGTGCCCATGATGTTTTTGATGGATCATTTTGAAACTGAATAAATTTGATGATTGTAAGAAAAGGTACAAAGCTACAAATGGCAAATAAATAATGTCTCAAATGCCAAATTGGAGCACTGGGTTGAAAGACATTCTGAGGTCCCATGTGGAATTTACAATGAACTGTATAACTGAGAAGCTGTTCCCAGTGATTTTGGCAGTGGAGAATATATGCCACATATTTACCATTCTTGCATAAGTAATGAGGCTATATTATTACATATCATAGTAATGTTAAATCAGATTCTAATGTAAATGCTATTTATAAAACATAAGTAGAGATTTCTAGTAGGATTCAGACCATATTCATATGCATTTAGGAATAATACACCCTTTTCATGTGAGAAAATTATACTATATGCATTGACAGAAGGTGACCAGTAAACTGCAATTGAACTTGGCCCAGCAACTCTCAAAAAATGTTGTTATGGCAATAACCATCCAAGATATGTTCTATGACCTTTTTCTCTCAAGACATTTTGCTAAAGCCAGTATGTAAAATGAAATATTGGAGTCAACATTGATCACCTTGACTGATCTCTCATTTTAGCCACAGGTACAATGGAGAGTTGTCCATTCTCTTCCCTACTGCCTCTTCCATCAGTAATTCATGTCTAGTGGATCATAAATACAACAGGTCTATTTATCCCCAAGCTGGACAGATCCAGAGACTCAAAGTAGTGCCCAACATCTCTGAAGATATTCATGAATAAAAGAAGGCTGCACGAGATGATAAGATGCTTACACCCTTAAGCAGAATTAGATTCTGCTCCTCCCATAACAAATGCTAGCAGCAGTTTCCAAGAATACCCACAGATGGGGGCACAGAGAATCTCAAATATAAAGCACATAACCCAAATTATCATATATTTTAGTACATCAATATGATGTCATCAAATTCAGCAAAAAGAACTAACAACCCCCAAAATAGAGTTATTAGCCAATAGAAGAAGACATAAAGAAATTTAATCATATGATAATTTAGAATCTGATAAAAGTGCTATTCAATTTTAATAACACCCATTAACTAGGAAAATATTATTTGGATTTCTTCCTCATTCTTTACAACAAAAATAAATTTCAAGTGAAAGGAGAATATTAGGAGAAAACATGGCTAAATATTTTTCCAGTTCTGGCATGAGAAAGACCTTTTTTAGAAATGACAAAAAACTTAGAAGAAAATAAAGTTTTAAATAATTGCATAGAAATAAAATTAAAAACAGAGTGAAAAAGTGGGAAAAATTACAACACCCCTGGCAATAAAAGAGCTAATCACTCTAAAAGATGATATATGGCTTTGTTAAGGTTATGAGGAAGTAGGCATTCATAAATTGTTAATACAACCTCTTTGGGGGACAATTTGGTAATGTTCATCAATATTTTAAATGTGTATACATTTAGACTTGGCAATTCCATTTCTAAGAATTCATTCTATAACTTACATTCACACGATGAGAAAAAAAGTAAATATGCGCAGATGTTTACTACAATATATTTTGTAATGGCAAAAAATAGTTATAATCTTAATGTTTATCAATAAGACAGTTAATAAACAATTTATGGTGATCCATATAATAAATTGTAAGAAAGCATTTTTTTAAAAAGATAATTCTATATGTGTGTATATAAAAGTACTTCCAAAATTGTATAAGTGCAATAATGAAGAGAAACAACAAAAATAGTCATATTTCAGAAGTATGTTTATATACCAATTTTTTTGTTTAAAAATGTATATACCCACATACAAATATATGCTTAATATGCACAGAAAATTTCTGTAATTCTATACCCACAAAAGAAACTGTTGACATAGTTTGCTCTCCAGGAGCCTCTGCTGGCCCTAGATAAAGGAAGACTTAATTTATTATCTGTTCATTGAAGTTGTACTTACATTAAAAATTTAACAGAAAATAGTTTCTGGGGTAATATTGCAGCTCCAAATGTTTTGCACCCCTTTTCTGTTGGTTGAAGTGTTGTACACTTCTTCCCTTTACTAAAATATCAGAAACATCTGCATCTCCTCCCTCAATCAGTGTATCAGATTTTATGAGTACCATATTTACAAATAGTATGAGTTATATGCAGTAAACCCTATTTTTGGTCATATTAATTATTTTCCATCAACTTATCCTTTAGGTGTTCTGGTTACAAAAGCATGCTGACAATCACTAGTTAGGGTTTTAAGTTAGTTATTTGACCAGTAGATCCCTTTGCAAAGAGTTTCTTATTAATTATTTAAAAAGTCAGTGCCAAGAGGAGCTTTGCTTGTTCTCCTGTAAGTCATATTCATTTGCTTCTATTTTCCTCTTCTCTCCCCTCTCTACTTGTCTACAAAATTTTTAGACGTCTAACATCTAGACACTCTAAGATGCATTAAGTTGTTTTAACCTTTTGTGTAGCAAATTTATTCCAAATTGTAGACGAGCCTCTGATCATAATTCCATGTACATTGCTCTGATATTATATAAAAAAATATATAAATGATAAGCATATCACAGAGAATATATTTTCACAGACCTTTTACTTTACATTTTCCTTGCATCTCAGTTCCTGGGGAAAATGATGATTAATGAATCATTAAATGCACATGACCAGAAGTTCACATGGGAAAAAGGTAGATTGGGAAACTTTCTATTCAAAGGTTGTGAGCAAATGATGTGTGAAATTGTTGACAAATTGCCTTCATTAAGCTTTTGAAGTGGACATTTTTTTCATAAATTTGGCTTCTATTCAAATATAGCTGTGCAGAGTTTTGAGACATTCACTGTCAAGTTGTGATCTGCAATAATCTTTGTCCTTGAAAACTTTATTTTTTAGACAAGTGGAGAAAGTTTAAAATAGGGTTCTCCTTGGCAGTGCTTACATGGATAACACTCATTTCTGAGCAGAAGATAGATTTAAATCCTGTGCTATTATCCCTGAGATGGACAAAGGGGACAGGGATGAAATACGGAGACCATTTTTGTCAATTGTTGATCTCTCTAAAACAAAGTCCTTTGACTCGGGGTCCAATATTGACCCTTAAAATTTTGCACATTTCACTATAGATGTCTTTTTTCAGCTCAGTGTCGTGTAGCATAATGGACAAAACCATGGTCTTGTAGTCTGTTGGGGGTTTAAATCCCAGTTTGGCTCTTTACTATGGGTGGAACTCCAGACAACCAGCTTAATTTCTCTGTGTCTCAGTATTCTCAACCACAATTGAAAACAATATCCACCTCATAGAATTGGGCTGAGAATTAAATTTTAATTTGAGAATATATACAAAGTACCAAGCTGCTACCTGGCACACAGTAAACTGTTAAATAGTAACATGCACTAGTTCACATTTGGATAATCAGCACAAACTTTGGTCTGAACTTTGGATCTGAAAAGCCAAACATTATCCATTTTTTCTGTAATCTTTTATATTTACCTCTAAGTCCATTATTTGGGGTCTTCACTTTAAGTTCCTATATGACCCACCTACATTTAGGGCTTTTCTCCTCCTGAATCATCATGGCATAGGATAGATTATTTTGATAACATATTTATGCAACAATTCCTGATACTTAAAAGGCTTTTCTGAAAATCTTTCTTCTTCACACAACTCTTTTGTGTGTAAAAAGGCATATCCAGCCAATGTCAGAGTGAAGACCCAGAAATCCTGCAGCCCTGTTCCAACTATCCTTAAATATTGGTGAGGGTAAACTGGTGTAGGCCAAGAGAATGTCTTTTCTGATAGTTCACAATCTGAAAAACATAGAACTTTGTCTCAGATCTTTAAGGAATCTGGTATCATTTCCCAAAAATGGCTCCATTTTCCATCATCAGTTTTGAGGTGTGGGCCTGAGCAGCCCAAATGTTCGAGTGAGACACGAATTTGTTTTTAATCCATGGTAAGGAAGAATTATTTCTTAAATTTCTGTTCATTTCTTGTTTTAACCTATCTGCAGTCCTCTCACTGTTAATGTGGCACAGACTGAGCAAGGGTCTTGTGGAGCTAATGTCTCAAGACTGAGTTCAGAGTCTGAACTCTATCACTTGGCTTTTGGTATATTCTTCATTGATAAAACTTGCTGTATTTTGGTAGAAGGAATGGCAGTGGTTGTTGGAAGGTTAGTAACATGCTGCCTCAGGAAAGTCACAATTTGACCAATAGGCTATAATGACCCTATCAAATGTCTCCTAAATTCTGACATGTGAATACTGTGGGAGGCTCAAAAGTCCAGATCTACAAGTCCTCTCAGCTTGTGACTCAAGGTCAAGAGAGGACTCCTAAGATACAAACTAGTAAGGAATGTGTTTATTCTCTGAGCTTCCTACCACCTGGACCAGGATTTCAGAGTATTTCTTTGAAAGAAAGGTAGAACTGTGGTGTTTCATGAGGAACCACTCATCTCGAGGAAGTGTAGATGGGAAGCAGAGTCATTCTAGTGATGGCTAGAATTAGAAGTAGACTACCTCAACACACCCAGTGTTCGATCCATATTCTAGGGAAACTGAAAAATACAGAGGTCCTCTTATATCTAAATTTCTTTTTTAAATTTTAAAAACTTTTTAAAAAGACTTTATTTATTTGAAAACTGAGCCACCCGTGTGCCCCTGTATCTAAGTTTTGTATTTAAGTTTTTAGTTGCCTCATGAAACACCACCATCCTTTCTATGGACCTATGTGTCTCCTGTCTGTGTTGCTCTTGGGAGTGGCTAGAGTGACTCACAAAATAACAGTCTGGGTTACTTTTATATATTTATAAAGGGTATATCCAATTATTTGTCTATTCAAGTCATACCCATGTAATCAGCATGCCAGGACTGGCTGCTAAAACTACAAAAAGCATTGAGAAGCACCTGGACTCTCATATAGTCTTATGGTCTCAGCCTTGCTGTTAACTTCTTGAGTTACTTTGGAAAAGTCAGTCTGTAGCTGTGGACCTATGTTTCCTTTTCTGTAATTTAATCATAATTCCTCTTAACGTTTTCATTCTGTGGTAATTGCTGTCCTTCACTTCTACAAATCCCTTCCAGGCTATGAGGCACATTTCCATATATCTTGCCTCCTCTTAAGTTGGTTCTTGACAGTCATTTTTACTATTTCTCTAGTATCAAAGAAATGTACACGCTGGGGTTAGTGGGAAATAGCAAAGCATCTACCCCCCTCAGGAGCAGCACTGTACAGTAAAGCATTAGATGTACCTTAGTGAGCAACCTCCAGCTGTTAACTCGAGCTTTGGAAGTGAAATACTACCACAGCCTCACCATCCCTGGGCTACTCAATATACTTACATCTTGAAGCGATGAAATTTCTCTTTAATTTAGAAGGTACATGAGGTTAAGAGTTGTTGGTGACTCTTGATATGTAAATTTTGTGAAGTTTTAGACCCCAAACCGATGAACATTACAGTTTTGTTGACAACGTGCCGAGGGACTGTTGTAATCAATTCAAGGGTGGAATAGAGGCAAATCCTCTAGCTGACAGATAGTGTTATTATGCACAAGAGGGTGAGCAGTTATTCTGAGGAGACAGAGTAAAAAAATGTGCATCGGTCTCTTGTGAAATATTTATTGGCGGGGAGGAGTCTCCTGGAGGAATTGTGGAATCCCCCTATGGCTTTCCGAGACCTTTTACTCTATCTCCACTGAAGGAAGAGAGATTAGCAGGAAATAAGACAAAACAATAATTCCTTTTCATTTGTCTGTCTTCTGCCTATGTACTTCCATTGCATTGTGACTTCAGCTAGGTCTAGGTAACCCTGAGACTATTATCAATTTCAGGATATAAGTGACGAATCTTTCAGAAAAAAAAAATCAGTCTAAGTCTTGGATGACCCTGACTCATAATTTGAATTAATTTCAAAGAGAATAGAGAAAATATAGCTTTATTTAAACACTAAAAGAACCAGAGTATTAATTTGCATTTTCAATTCTATTTTTAAAACTCTGAAATATATTTTGGTTTTCCTTTTGCAGGATCAAAATTCTCTTATTGAGTACCATTTTTCCAATTGACCTAAATGATCTGAAGTTCAAGAACTACCTGAAACTGTGATGATGTCATGAGCATTTTCATCTTGCTGAAGCCATCACACCATTTTGTTTTCTCGAGATAAATCATAGCACCCACCTCAGAAGAGACTGCATGCTTGGAGAAATGCCTCCTCACTTCCCCAGTCTTTCAAGGTAGAAGGATTGACCCCTGAGAAGGAATTAGTCCACAGGCTCTCAAACATGTACAAACTTTTATGTGTGTTATTGGAGCATTCCCCCCAGCTTAAGCATGGGATTGATTATTTTTCCAAATAGTTCAAAACATCTGCTAGTACCTAAAAACTCTCATTGATTTCTGGATTGCCTGTTTGGTTATGTAATACTTAATGCTGAATACACCAGGCTACCCTCCAGTTTACTTCCAGATATAATTTTAGGGCTGATGTTAATCTGTAAAAGCACATGGGATTTGGATTTTGGCAATCCTGAAGACAGCCTCCCCCCTCTACACACCATCTTGATGGTTGATGGAAGCCAGTGGGTCCTGAATTCTACCTCCCACAGCTGGCAATTCCTAACTGATTAACTTCAACTCTGGAATTGGCTTCTACCCATTGGTTTGATGAAGCCAATGTCTGCTCTCCTTAAGGTCATGGTCCTGAGCATACTGAGATCATTAAAGGTGGGGGAGCGAGATGTTTTTTGTATGTGACAGTGGAGACTCCTTACCAGAAAGCCCTTTATTTTAACATTATGAAGAAACTAATTTTTAAAAGACAAACCAGTAAGCCAATTGGCAGTATAGCTCTTCTCAGCCTGTAAACAAAGGAAAAAAGTAATAGCTATTTTCAGAATTTATTTCAATAGTAAAGGAACAGCTAGTGTCATTAAAACCCAACGATAGAAATATGATTAATACAGACTATTAAGGGAGGCTTTCTTTTGGTGCTCCAAGTCGGACAAAATTAGCATTGGATGAGCTTTTCTTTGGGGTTAAGTAAATCTACAGGATAGAAGAAACTTGTATAAAATTTAAAACTGTTTTTTAATGGATTCTGTATAACCAAAATGTTTTTTCTATTTGGGACTTGATTTAAAATATTTAAGATATTTAAAATCAGTTTCAGTCCCGTGCAACTTTAATACAGATCAAGTGTTTTAAAATATTTATGATAAAGAAAAATGATTCCATCTGGGCAGGGAATGTATTACTGGAATATCATATCAATTTGAATTGAAGCCACTGTGAGATTAATTTCTTCTCTGCTGCTGGAATATAAATGTGTTCTGACAGCTGCTTTCTGTAACTAAAGGCTACTTATTTGCATGTAGTGTCTCCTACTCAACGGAATCATATATATCAGAGGAACTCTGAATAGTTTAAACAACAAACAAAGATTGATTATCTACGCAAATGCCAACCAGAGATTTACTATAAATAACAAAGTATCGGCCAATGCCCCTTTGGAAATCGAAACTGGTTATTTAAATCTTCCAGAGAGATAATCATGAATTTCAGAAGAACTTGATGTTAAAAAAAAAAAAAACAAGAATTACACAAAGGGGGAAAGATGGCCTTGATCAAACACATGCTTTTCAGATTTATTAATGATTAACACATCAGACACTCTCTTTGGATTACATTCCCTTTCACTAAGGCTAAGCAGCTGAAAAGACGAACATTTTTACAGTAATAATATGTCATGAAGGATGTGTAATAATTTAGACATTTATATAATATGATTGGAGATCTGAGTAGTACAGTTAGTGGCTATAATTTAGGCACTGATGATAATAAAAGAGAAGGGTTTCAAAGTAGGAAGCTAAAATTTGTCAGATTTTCTTCAGGGACAAGCCCATCTAACTGATAGGCCATAGACTTAAGCAAAAGGTATGGAAGCCAGTATACCTTTAAAAAAAGTGGGGCGCCTGAGTGGACCAGGTGGCTGGGCTACTGCCTTCGGCTCAGGTCATGATCCCGGACTTCCAGGATGGAGTCCCGCATCGGGCTCCTGGCTCCTTGGGGAGTCTGCTTCTCCCTCTGACCTTCTCCTCCTCTCTCATGCTCTCTCTCACTCATTCCCTCTCAAATAAATAAAGTCTTTTAAAAAAAAAAAAAAGTAAAAGGAGGGGCGCCTTGGTGGCTCAGTTGGGTTCGGGTCATGATCCCAGAGTCGTGGAATCACCCCTGATTGGGCTCCCTGCTCAGCGGAGGGTCTGCTTCTCCCTCTGACCGCACCCCCCCACCCCCCCTCATGCTCTCTTTTGTGCTCTCTCTCTCAAATAAAATCTTTACCAAAAAAGGACCTATCTGCTCTTTAGAAGCAAATAGAGTTGAACAAACCCATTAAAGTGAGACCAGTTGAGAGTAAAAATGATTTATAAACACAATGACACTAAGTCAAATTCTCACTCTGCTTTTTTTTTTTTTTTTTAATTTATTT